>JAUEKU010217320.1:0-16330 GCA_032274805.1 Gypsophila paniculata | reverse complement strand
TCCGAAGGCCGAAGATAGGATCAAGTCTAGTACTTTAAATTTCAAAATTGGGGACAGATCATCTGTCGATCCGAGTCTCGTAGTCCCCGTCTTTTTCAAACGTAGGATTGAGTCTAGAGTCTGTCAAGAGTCTAAGTCATCTCACTTCTGAGCAATTGTCTACTTTGTCAACTCTTTTTCGGAAATTTCAATAATAAGAACTCTTCTGCTTACGACTTGTCTCCTTTCAATTCTCGTGATTCTGCTAACTTTTCTAACTTAAACGATTCAACTGACTCTTTATATCGATATAAAGCAAATATTATTTCGGGGGAACAACCCTACCCGATAATTGAGATAACCGAATCTATAAATATTGGCTCACCTAACGACCCGCGAGAACTCCAGATAGGAACATCTCTAGGTAAGGACGAGAAAGCCCGGTTCATCGAACTTCAAACCGAATTCGAGGATATATTCGCCTGGTCCTACAAGGATATGCCCGGAATCGATTGTGACATAGCTAAACAAAGGATCCCTATCAAACCTGAATTCAAACCTATCAAACAGAAAATTTCGACGGGTCAAACCCGAGTGGTCCCTCATGATCAAGAAAGTAATCGAAAAACAACTCCAAGCCGGTTTCATCCAGGTACTCGAATATTCCGAATGGGTCTCAAACATGGTACCCGTGCTCAAGAAGAACGGTAAGATACGAGTGTGCGTTGACTTTAGGGATTTAAACAAAGCTAACCCTAAGGATGACTTCCCTCTACCCCATGTAAACGTCCTAGTCGACAACACCGCCGACCATGCCTTACTCTCATTCATGGACGGGTACGCCGGTTATAATCAAATCAAAATGGCAAAGGAGGACATGAACAAAACCACATTCGTCACCCCATGGGGCACATACTGTTACACTATAATGCCTTTCGGACTTATCAATACCGGTGCTACATACCAAAGAACCGCCACCACCTTATTGCATGACATGATGCACAAAGAGGTAGAAGTTTGCGTTGATGACATGATCGTCAAATCCCGAGAAAGGAGTGATCATATCATGACCTTCGAAAATTTTTCACAAGAATACGAAAATACAAAATGAGGTTAAACCCTCAAAAATGCACATTTGGTGTGACATCCGGCAAGTTTCTAGGGCATGTCGTAAGTCAAAGAGGCATCGAGATCGACCCCTCAAAAATTAAAGCAATTATGGAGATGAAACTACCCCAAATCATCGACGAAATCCGATGCTTTTTTGGACAAATCCAATACATCTCCCGTTTCATTAGCAAACTAACCATGATTTTTGTGAACCTATCTTCAAGAAACTGAAGAAGACTGAACATTCAGAATGGGACGACGCATGCCAACAAGCCTTTGACAAAATCAAACAACTTTTGTCATGCCCACCGGTATTTGCACCACCACAAAAGGACCTACCCTTATCTCTATACCTAACAACCACAACAACGGCCATGGGAGCCATGTTGGCACAAACAGTCAATAACGAAGAGAGAGCGATTTACTATATTATTAAAAAGTTCCAAGACTACGAGGCCAAATACACTCCCCCCGAAAAGAGTTGTACCGCACTCGTCTGGGCGACAAAGAAGCTACGACATTACATGTTAGCTCACAGCGTCCAAGTTTTTTCCAAAATGGACCCCCTCGAGTTCCTCTTCGAGAAACCCGTTCTAAATGGACGGATAGCCAGGTGCACACTCCTGTTATTCGAATTCGACCTCAAATATGTACCCTTCAAAGTAATCAAAGGAAGGGCAGTCGCCGACTTCTTAGCGAACAACGCCATCGATGAAGAACCAACCATCGACACAACATCCCACCCCGACGACGGAATCTTTAATACCGAACATGAGTCATGGGAATTGTATTTCGATGGGGCATCCAACCATCAAGGATGTGGAGTAGGCATGCTACTCATCTCACCCACCAGTGACCACACACCCTTATCGATCAAACTCGACTTCAATGTGACAAATAACGCCGCAGAATACGAGGCTTGCCTCTATGGTCTATAATCCTCGTTAATCCTTAAGGCCAGAAACCTCAGGATATACGGGGATTCCTCCCTAATCATCAATCAAATCTCGGGGGCATGGAGAATCAACCATGAAACCTTAGCTCGTTACCAAATCAATATCCAAGAACTTGTACAGAAATTCAATCACATTGAATTTGTACACCTCCCAACAGAGGAAAACCAATTCGCAGACGCTATTGCGGAGCTATCATCCCTAGTTAATATACCGCCTCGCATGGATACACTATCCGTGGTGGTCAAAAGAAGGGCCGAATCCGCCTACATCAACGCTATCGGCGAGGAGGAAAACCAAATCGAACCTTGGTAACAAGCCGTCCTGAATTACAAAACCAACGGTGAATATCCCCCCAACACCGGCAAGTGTGGCAAAAGAGCAATCAGGCTCCCAGCCTCCCAATATTTTCTAAAAATTGGGCAACTCCTCAAGAAGACGCCACAGGGTACCTTAGTCATATGCGTTGACCATAAGAAAGGGCAAGAGATCATCACGCAGGTCCACGATAGAGAGTGAGGTCCTCACATGAACGCACGAGCCCTTTGCAAACAAATCATAAGGCTAGGATGGTACTGGACCACCATGGAAGCCCTTCGCAATACCACTTTCTCAATGGAACGAGAACCTAGAACATGCCAACGCAACGGAGTGAATGGAATAGTGAAGACAAAGTCTCAAGAAAACAGATGCATTAGAAGATGGATTCTTGCTCAAAGAAGGCGAAGAGGTTCTTTGTTTCGAAGAGCGCCCCCTATCGCACTTAGTGCACAGACGACACGTCGTTCTTATAGCGGTATCTCTTTGCTAATTGTGAAACCAAACCCCCAACAATCGAAATTAAATCGACATTTAAGAAAGTGCATCATTGCACAAAGGCGAAATAGAGTGAAGAACTTACAAAGAGAAAGTCAACTATGTGTTGGGACGATTATGTCATTACAGACAAATTATGGGCCTCGATCAAAAGGAGATGTACAAAAATGGCACAATGAAATAGGTAGCAGTTGCAGAAAAAGGAAAAACGTGAGTGACGAAGGTGAATGTAGTCGACAGACAAAATCATCATCAAGGCAAAATTATAGTATTGATCAAGGTATAAACAATAACTAATTTCCCTGATGGTTTTAATACATATAACAATCTAAATATTGATAATTAACAAATATATTGCAAATTGTAGTTGAAATGGTTGATCAAAACTCTGAGCACCCTCCGAATCTCCTGCGACGAAGTGCCTCTTCTGTGGAAAAAAGTAAGTGTATTTCAGTTAATGTTTTGTCGTACAATTTGTAAAACTAAAAGTAGATACAGTAATAAAATATTTCGACTTTAAGGGTCCTGAACTGTATTTGTATTAAAAACAGGAATTTATAAAGTTCCTTGGAATTTCGGCAAGCCAAATATGACTTGTGATTTCTGTGAAGCTGTGGTGTGGGCCGAAGAAGCTGTGGGAAAGTACAACAAAAAACGAGGACCTAAATTCAGCATTTGTTGCCAAAAAGGTAAAGTCAAGCTCCCGATATTACAAGATCCTCCAGATTATTTGAAGAATTTGTTAGATCCAAATGGTGGTAGGCGAACTACAGAATTCAAAAGGTTGATACGGTCCTACAACACTATTTACGCATTCACTTCGATGGGAGGCAAGGTAGATAATGCTATTAATAAGGGAACAGGGCCTTATTGCTTTAGATTAGGCGGGCAAAATCACCACAATATTGGTTCCTTCTTACCTCCTGATAATAAACAGCCAAGATACCTGCAGTTATATTTTTATGATAATGAACAAGAAGTGGAACACAGAATCAACTCACTTAAACTTGAAGGGAAAAACCAGTTAGACCCTGAGATTGTGGATGGTCTTGCAAATATGTTTTATGAACATAATGTAATTGCAAAAACCTGTAAGATGGCAAGAGAAAGGATTGACCACAGTAGCCTAGAGCCTGTTCACCTTCGACTCATTGGAAGTAGGAAGAAGGATGGAAGGCAATACAATCTACCAACCACCGACGAACTTGCAGCCCTTATTGTTGGCAGTGGGGAAGCCGAAAAGGGCTGTCGAGACATTATAATTTATGATCGCGCCAGGGGGTTGAAAAAGATTTCAGAGTTGCATCCAAGCTTTATGGCAATGCAATATCCATTGATATTTCCATATGGTGAAGATGGGTATAGAACGGATATTATGCATAGTGATGCCGAAACCACTAAAAGGAAGAAAAAGAAATTTGTAACAATGAGAGAATATTATGCTTATCGCTTCCAAGAGAGGAGGAGAGGTGAAAAACTAATCGATGGAATCTCCATTTTATGTGGTAGACTAAGGCAACAATTTATGGTAGATGCTTTTACATGTGTTGAAGAGACACGTTTGGATTATGTGCGGTCAAATCAAAATGACATACGTAAATATACTCTCCGTGGACTGATGGACGCTATAGCTGCTGGGGACTCCATAGCAGTGGCATTAGGTCAACGTATAGTTCTGCCACCATCATTCCCAGGCTGTTTCAGGAACTTATTCCAGAATTACCAAGATGCTTTGGCAATCTGTCGATGGGCCGGTCCACCAGATTTATTTATCACGTTTACGTGCAACCCTAAATGGGAAGAAATCAAAGAATTCCTCGCAGCATTCCCAGGACAGCAACCAGAGGACCGTCCCGACATTGTAGCACGAGTATTCAAAATCAAACTCAACGAAATGATTCGCGACATCACTAAAGGTGCTTTCTTTGGCAAAGTGCTTGCAGGTAATGTTAGCTCTCACACTGAATTTTACAAGTCATATTACAAGTCGGATATTTTACAACCAACCTATCTAATGTTCTATGTATTTGTCTTTGCAGTTATATACACGATTGAGTTTCAGAAAAGAGGTTTACCACACGCACATATATGCCTGTTTCTAAAACCAAATAACAAGCATCCTCAGCCAGAAGACATTGACAAAATTATAAGTGCTGAACTGCCCGACAAAGAAGAAGATCCAGTTGGTTATGATGCGGTTATGCAGTTTATGATTCACGGACCGTGTGGAGACACAAATAAATTGTCACCGTGTATGGAAGATGGCAAATGCTCCAAGTATTATCCTAGGAAATTTTGTGACCAAACCAACGTAAGTGAAGATGGTTATCCTGAGTATCGCAGAAGAAATGACGGCCGTACAGGGGAGAAGAATGGGCACACTGTGGACAACAGACATGTGGTCCCTCACAATATCGACCTTTTAGTCAAGTACCAAGCTCACATCAATGTAGAATGGTGCAACAAACACAGGTCCATCAAATACCTCTTTAAATACATGTCTAAGGGACCAGACATGGCACTTGCGAGAGTCCAGGAGATGACCACCGACAACTATATTGGAGAAAACGGAGTCAAAACGGTTGACGAAATTGAGTCCTATTTACGATGTCGGTATGTATCAGCCTCAGAAGCATGTTGGCGTATGTTAGCTTTTGAAATACAGTATAAGAAACCGCCAGTTGAACGACTACGCTTCCACTTAGAAGAACAACAGGAAGTTGTTTTCGAGGACAACGAACATTTAGAAGAGGTCATAGACAGAGTTGGTGAAGCGAAAACATCCCTCACAGAATGGATGCGGACCAACAGAAGATACAAAGATGCTCGCAGTTTGACTTATGCGGACTTCCCAACCAAGTGGGTGTGGGATAAAGAAAAAAAGAAATGGAGAAGGAGAAAACAGGGCACAAAGATTGGAAGAATCTACTTTGCACCGTCCAACTCGGGAGAACTATATTATTTGAGACTCTTACTTAATATAGTAAAAGGAGCAAAGAGTTTCGCTGACATAAGAACAGTTAACGGAGTGGTTTACCCTACGTACAAAGCCGCATGCAATGCAATGGGTCTTTTAGATGGCGATGACGAATGGCATTTAGCATTGAGTGAAGCCGCAACTTGGTCAACAGCACGACAATTGCGAGAGCTCTTTGCCACCATACTCTTATTTTGTGAAGTTTCAGACCCAAAGAATGTTTGGGATGCAAACTGGGAAATATTATCAGATGACATTCTACCTAGCCAACGAAGACGGATGAGAATTGGGGACTTAAGTTTGACTACAGAGCAAATAAAAAACTACGCTCTTAGTGACTTAGAACAGATTCTCAATCGAAATGGTCGTAGCTTAAAACACTTTGTGGATTTTCCATTACCTGACGTTGCCTTAATGCAGAAGTCCGAAAATCGCCTCATTATCGAAGAGCAAGATTTCGACAAACAAAATTTACGCATCCAAGCAGATCAATTGCAGACAGGGTTGAATTGTGAACAAAAAGCAGTATATGAGATTGTGATAAAAGCAGTTCATGATAACGAAGGTGGACTTTACTTCGTATACGGCAGTGGCGGAACTGGTAAGACATACCTTTGGAAAACTTTGATTTCACGTCTACGGTCAGAGGGCCATATAGTAATAGCTGTTGCATCGTCTGGAATAGCAGCATTGCTGCTTTCATCAGGAAAAACAGCCCATTCAAGGTTCGCAATACCGTTACATCTAAGCGACAGCTCAAGTTGTAAGATAGATCAAGGTTCAGATCTCGCCCATTTGATTAGAACCGCAAGTCTAATTATATGGGATGAAGCACCGATGGTTCACAAACATGCATTCGAAGCTGTTGATAGGGCATTTAGAGACATCCTACAATTGGAAGATCCTATGGCGAAGGAAAAAGTGTTTGGGGGAAAAACTGTTGTCTTAGGTGGTGACTTTAGACAAATCCTTCCTGTTGTACCCCAAAAAGGTAGATTAGACATAGTTGACGGCTCCATCAGTAAATCTACGCTAATATGGCCTCATTGCACTGTGCTTAGACTAACGGAAAATATGAGATTGATACATGGTAAAGATGAACAAGAGAAGCAAGAACTATTGGAATTCAGTAATTGGGTTCTTGATGTTGGCGATGGCAAACTAACGACAACAGCAAATGAGGGGGAAGATGAGAAAACTTGGATCAGTATCCCAGAAGACCTTTTGATTGAGAGCACCAGAAATCCAATTGCATCCATAGTCGAAGAAGTTTATCCACAATTATTGGAGAATTACACAAACCCGAAATATCTACAAGAAAGGGCCATACTTGCACCCAAAAATGACACAACCGAAGAAGTCAATGATTATATGATGCGACTCATACCTGGTGAATTGGTCATTTTGAAAAGTGTAGACAGATTGTGCCCATTAACAAGAAGCGGGGGAGACATGGAAAATATATACCCAACAGAGTTCCTTAATTCACTCAAATTTCAGGGTTTACCAAATCATGAGATACATTTGAAGATAGGTTGTCCGGTTATATTGTTAAGGAATATCAATCAAGCAGCTGGATTGTGCAACGGTACAAGGCTTACAGTGACTAAGATACGAACACGCGTTATAGAGGCAAGAGTTATTACTGGCACCAATATTGGTGAAGTAGTAACAATACCAAGAATTGAAATGACCCCAACTGATACCAAGTGGCCATTTACAGTAAAGCGGCGTCAATTCCCAATCAAGGTATGTTTTGCCATGACGATAAATAAGAGCCAAGGTCAAACCTTCGACAAGGTAGGAGTATACTTACCTGAACCAGTTTTTAGCCACGGACAGTTATATGTTGCTGTTTCAAGAGTAACATCGCGTAAGGGTTTGAAGATAAGTATACCTACCAACAACACAGAAGGTGAAGAAAGTAGAAAAACTAAGAACATAGTGTATAGAGAAATATTTGTAGATTTGTGAGCTAATTTTGATTACGTTATTACTTATTAATATAATAAAGACTTTATATATTTTTTAACAATACCTCCAAGTTTATATCCACAATTGGTTTATGTAAGAATTATTAGATGAAGTATATGCCCAAATTTTGTGAGTCTATTTAATGTGGTAATGTGGTGTCTGAAATTTAATACAGTTCAACAATGAGCGGTGCTCTTATAAGGGCGAGCCTGTAACTTTAGCATATACTTATTCTGAAGGTGGGGTTTTGGGTTGTCGACATATTTGCTATGTTGAGTCGTTGCTGGCTCACTAGCTGATCCTGATTAGTCTGTTGGTGATAGGTAGATGCCTTTTCACTTTTCGTTTCTATTGTTTGAATCAGTATTTCTCATGTTGTTCATGATTGATCAGTAGTTTTGGGACGATTACATTTTCTTTTTAGCCTGTACACAGTGAGGAAAATTCTTTGCTATTTTGTTCTTGTGCAATCTATGAGTTACCAGGAAACATTATACGTTCGCAAATGCAGGTGCATCCGGAGAATTATGAGCTGCAATTTCGAGTGGCTATGCGCTGTTTTAATATTACAAGTCCCTCATGTTGCAGCAATTCCTAATTAAATCATATGGTCAGGTGTCCTTAGTTTTAATTGATGTAATTCGGTTTGAGAATCATTTTCATCATATGTTGCAGTATACTTGCCTTATGTGTAGGGATAGTATACTACTAGAATTACTTTTTTCTTTCTAAATGTCAACTGATGAAAGTTGAACACAGGCTCAATACAAACGCACAAAGCCATGGAAGCTCAGCATATTCAACGCGTAAAACAAAAGAGGAACAACAGTGATGGCATCAGTTGAGTAAGTAAATCTTATCGAACTTACAATTTCTTTTCTTAAACAACGAAATCTTGGAAAGACAAAATCTAAGTCTAGAAAAAATGCAAGCCCCAATTAGCAATTGAACCTTACCAAGAAATTATTAAACCAAATACAACTAAGTACTGAATAGATAAAATCAAGAGCCAAAACGACAAGATAAATAACCCATAGCACAAAACGATTTGAGCTCTAATCAAGGATAATAACCCATCTTCCCCCATCCCATTCTTGATGTAAGCGCATTTGGGAAATTGTAGTAAAAACAACTTCGTCAAACACCTCAAGAACAACTTCATACACACATGAAATTGGATTGAAGTGGATGACCCGACCAATCCACCAACCACCATCCAGATATACGTCAACCAAATCACCATCTGAAAAACTCGAGCTGTTTATATGGGGAGGACATGGCCGCACCTGCTCAATAGGAACAACTTCCCTTAAGCAGTTGAATCCATCGTCTTCGAACAATTGGTGAAACACAATATAAAAGATACCATCCTCAACCTCAAATAATAAACTAGCAACGAAGTAGGCAATCGAGAACCCAACGTCTGGTAATAAAACTTCAAGATCGCCACCAAAGCTATAAAGGAACACCATTTCAAAATGATAAAAAAGAAAGTTTACAGAAAAATACACACTGAAAATTTGACAAATTCAATAGAAAGATTCCCTTTTAAAGTTGAAGGATAAATCATTTAACACATTTAACACATCAGTTACATATTAACCTTAACTAAAAATTAAAAGTATAATAATTGGTAACAATTAACAGCAAAGTAAATTCTGCAATAACTCCGTAAACCAAAAGCCAAAAGTAACAGTAACAAGTAAGATAAAAGGGAAAAAATAAAGACTCCAAAATGGTATTGAAGACAAACAAATTTATAACAGCACTAATTACCAAACCCCTACAAATTTCTGAACGTTACAGCAGTTTAAAAAAAAAAAAAAAAAGGACCTACAGAATTTAAAGGAAACCTTTCAAAAGCCCAAAATACAAAAATGCACAAGCAAGGCATACTATAAAAGCGAGACTCGGAACTAAAACCACCAACCCATATTGTATCTCCTAAAAAGAAAAAAAGATTCAAAAGTACAAGCACAACCAACAAATGGCACCGCAACTAGCTACAATAGCAACATTGAAACCTTCAAAATCAAAGTACCAACTAATTGGACGAATAACAAGATTCTGGGAAGTACCATCTAACCAAAGTACTCAAACGAACTCATTAGACATGGTCATACTAGATCGAGAGGTACAATGCAAACACAAAAAACGAAAACCCCCTAAATTCTTAAAAACAATGACTATTATAGAGCGCCTATTATCGAACTAATATTTTTTTTTGGAAAAAAATATGACAGGGTAACCATATTCAAGCAACAATACCAAAGAACCTGGTGAGTTCATACAAAGAAATGGTACAAGAAGGCAAAATCTACAAACTACAACACTTTGAAGTTGCAGACAACAATAGGTCACACCGACCTGTCAAAAGCACACCACACATAATAAAATTCAATCCATTTACATCAATTATACAGGAGCGCAACCAAGGGCAATTGATACCCAAACACAAATTTGAATTCCATATGCTCAACAAACTAACGGAGCGGACAAGCAAAACAGATCACCTAATAGGTACACAACAAATCTGAAATACTATACTAATATTATTTACTTACCGACGTGCATTTTGCAGATGTTATTGGATTTCTAACCATCGTGGAAGACAAGAGACAAGTCACCACGAAATGGGGTCAGACCCAATGTCGCCATATCTATATCCAAGACGAAAGGTATGTAACACTACACCCAATAAAAAGTACAGAATAAACACCTAACTAACACATGTAAAAAATGCAGAAAAGAGCATGTGCAAGTCACATTGTGGGGAACTACGGCGGACCAAATTGACGAACGAACAACACTCAAAATTGAAGAAACAAATGTTATTGTCATAACATCCGCAAAAGTAGTGTACTACGAAGGTAACAACTGTACGAAGGTTACAATTGTAATCATTTATAAAACTTTCCAAAAACAAACAAGTCACACATACTACGAATCTACGATGCAGGTGCACACCAGATACAATCAACATTCGGAACCAAGTTATATGTAAACATAGACATTCCAGAGGCAAACGAAATGACAGCAAGGTAAGCCCAACCACCAAAGACGAAATAGAAATTTCAAAGAAGGAATATAAACAATAAACTTTTGCTTTAATTGAAAAAAAAAGGGAGGAAGAGCCAATATTGGTCGAGTTCATCAACAAAAACATGGAACAAGCAAAAGAACCAAAGTTCAAAACCATAGAGGAGCTACTACAGATTGATCTTTCAAAAGAGGTACGCAAACTTATTTATGACCTACAACATAAAACAAATGAAAATATGGCTAACCCAAAAAGTGTCCCCCAGGGAGAGTTGTACACGTGTCATGGAACAATAACAGAAGTGCTAACGGATAACGACTGGAGATACATGTCGTGCACAACCTGCAAAAAAGGACTCAAAGAAAATATGTTTTGCCCCCAATGCGATAAAACCATAGACTATCCCATGCATAGGTAAACAAATACTCAACAGTATACAAATTTAATAAGTATTGTAATTAAAGGAAACAACATCGTAAATGACCATCTTTTTGTGACAGGTATCGAATAATAGCAATCATAACCGATGGAACAGCATCAGCGAAGTTTGTGCTATTCGACAAAGAAGCAGAAAAAATAGTCGGCAAACCAATTAACAAATTGCTAGACATCTACGACAAGGTCATTTTTTAAACTTTTTCTATTTAAAAAACCCCGTGAGACAAAAACAACAAACCAGTAACGTTTATTATTGCAGGAAGAAGGGAAAGGAATAATATTTGACATTCTACAAGAATGTGTGGGGAAAGAAAGCACATATAGAGTAAGGGTCGTAGAGAGCAAATATGGAACCGAAAGAGAGTTGAAAGTTCAAAAAACAATCATAACACAGAACGAAAAAGAAAAAGGAAGCATCGAAAAACAGAATCCAGAAATACATGGTGGCCTCGGCAAGAAGCAAGCTATAACAAACGAAGAAAAAAAAACCAGATTGATCACAGTGAACACACCTCAGAAGAAAGAAAAGAGGAAGAAAAGTGAAGAGTAAGTAAAAAAGAGTAACAAAAAAATTAACAGGAAAAATATTGAAAAATTAGATTAAAATGTTTAACATCCGTGCAGTTTAGGAGCATCAAAGAACGACAACGACAAGCATGAAATGGAGATGGACAAGAAGCAGACAAGCAATATGTAGTCAAGGCCACTCGTGCAACAATGGTAGGTAAAAACTTAATACCAACAAAATTTGGCATCTGTCTAACATTAAAAAGAAAAAAACCAAAATGCTTCATATTCATTTATCGATATGGTTTATGTTCAATGATTGATATGATGTCGCATTCGACAAAGGTAGTGACGCTGATAGAGCAACTGAGAAAATGTAGGTGCAATTGGCATTTGAAAACATAATTATTAATTGGTAAAGTCAGATCAATGTGAAGGTTAGGAATTCAATTACGAGATTATATCACCGGTGATAGTACAACTATCTTTTATATTTTTGGAGCTTTTTTATAAAGTTTTTTAATCATGTACACAAATAAAAAATATATGAATCAAATTATGCATTGGTGCTCTCAAAAGCCTGATTCTGATTGATTCATGCTCCTCTCACACGCATATGGATGCAGGTTATTGAATTGGATCACATGAAGAGGACAAAACTTTGGATTCAATACGTCTTAGAAATGCAGAAAAAGCTCTTGAGGAGCATGTTCATGATGGTGAATAAAGGGTCAAAACTACTAGATATAATTTATTTCCAAAATTTGTTTGATAACAAGTTGTAATTCAATATGGGTCATTTGTAGCTTAGATATTCGGTCATATTAAGAACTACGATGATTTTTACTTTTTTCTATTTATATTATTTAGGTTAAATGATGTGAAAATTGTTCAAATTAAATAATTTTGAAAATAAAATTAAACAAAGACAAAAAAAACTTACAACAATAATAGGACTTATAATTATAATAAAATCATACTAAAAAAACCCGTGAGTACCACGGGCAACAAACTAGTTGTCACCTACAAAAACTACCAAAAAAAATACTCCCTCCATTCAAATCCAACTTGTGCATGACACTTTTTGACACTATTTAGGAGTTGAGGGAATATTTGAAGTTATCGACAATATATTAGTGAAAATATAGTCATGTGTGATCTTGTTTGATTCGTCTTCTTAAATACAATATTAATATTAAATTTATATAATTTTTTATAATGTGCAACTAAAAATATTAACGTTACAAAACTCGCATTGGCATGTGTGCCATGATGTCATGCACAAGTTGGATTTGAATGGAGGGAGTAACAAACTCAAGTGATGAAAATAAGAGCGAACAATTTACGATGAGATCGTCTATCACAATAATAAAAACAAAAATCATAGCAACAAGATAAAAATATAAAATGGAGTAAATAATTATTTTATGTTGACCACTTGACCCATATGGCAATTTTTGAAGAGGAATATTTTTAAACACATGGGTGTCCATTAGTTATACGCATATAGTCGGTAAATGGTCGTTAGAAGGGAGCGGCGTTGTCGCCCCACGCACACTACTACGTTCATGCCCCCACCACTTCGTTGCTCCATATTTTGATAGTGGCTCGATCCATTTATCGTTGACACACCACGACACCAAATTTCTATGTTCTACGGAGTTCATGATTATGCTTTAATCATTTTCGAAACCAAATTTTGCAAAATATCACTACATATGGAGAAGAGAAATGTAATGCAAATAAGTTTTATTTATATATTACGTAAGTTTGATAACTCTTTATCGATCAAGTGTTTCTACGAAAAAAAAGAGATTTTATTAAGAAAACACTTCATCATCTTTGCATATCACTTTACTCTCCCAATCATTTTAAATTCTCTCTCCTGCTTGTGGTAACCACCATGCGACTCTCTATTCAAAATATAATTTGATACACTTATTATCCGATCCAAAATTATTAGCAAAACAACCCACTTTATTTTCATTGATCTTCAAATAAAAAGATACAAAGTAGGGATGACAACGGATCTTAAATTCGGTCCATATCCGTTGGCTCCTACCCTGATAGATAGCATCTGGATCCAAATTTTCAAGATCCAACGGATATAGGACGGATATGAGTCCATGATCTAAGGGTCAGATCTGGATAAGGGTTCTTAATTATGTCGAGATCCATATTCGGCCTTAAGACCCATTTACAATTTCACTTATACACTAACTTTTTATTTAACAGTTAATACGTGAAGGAAGAACAATCATATGAAAATTCAAACCTCGATGGCAGAAAAAATATCGAAAATTTTCCACTAACAAGATTTTTTTTTCTTGTTAATTACTTTATGGGGATGGTATTTTAGGAATTCTAATTCGAAAATTGATGTTATAAAGTTCTATGATTCGATATTTTGATATCATTTTGAGCGTTTTTTTATCATTAATGTTATGAAATTGTATAATTAAAGGTTAAAAACAAAAAGGGTCGCTTAAAAATACATGATCCATTTTGGACCCATATTCGACCCTGATTCGGTGGATATAGATTCGGTCTAAAAAATTAGACCCTTTAGATATGAGTCGGATATGGGTCCAATGTTTACTAAGCGGATCTGGATATGGATATCGAAGGATTTGGCTCATATTCGGCACATTGCACTCCTCCCGAGGATTGACACATAAATATTACTCTCTTATCCATTTATTTTTTGAAACTTGTATTTTGACCAATGTTTTATCCATGTGGCTAGCAAATGAGCCGAGAAGGCGATAAAGGTAGGGCGATAAGCCGATAACGGTAGTACTTTCTTACCTTGAATTTGTCACAAGATCACAAAATTCACAAGTCACAACATAGACAAATTGGTTACATATACGGAGTATAACATTATTAGTCAAAATGTGAACATACGGAGACAAAAAAGCAGCAATAGAAAATTGTGTAGAGTAGAAATAAATCATGAAAGAGTTTTTGCATGTTATCTTTGGACTTTTGTCAATCTTCTTCATGTTTATTGTCCTTTTGATTTTTTCCATGCTTTTGTAGGACCAATCATGCAATTACACGCCTTAACTTAAGGAAAAAAGTTGGGACCAAATCTCTCAATCAATTCAATTTTCCCTTAATTTCCTCTTTTCTCTTTCATTTTTTTTCTTTTGTGTTTTTTGGTTCTTGATTATTTTTTCTTTTAATAATTTGATTTATTTTAGGTTCGGCATTATAGGATTATTAAGCAATAAACCTCGCACTTTTATGCTCTCGTATTGCATTTGTACATATAATCGATTAGCGAAAGGATTGTTCATAACAAGAAAATTTCGTATGGTTGGAACCTAGAGGGGGGTAATGTCAAAAACCATCTCAAGATTTGAAAAGGGCAATGTTAAGAAACCATCTCAAGATTCGACATTATAGGATTATTGCATTGCCACATATAATCGATTAATGTGTCCCAACAAGTGTGAAAAAGCAAGTGTAGCATTTGACGTGGATGGGAGGGGTAATGTCAAGAAACCATCTCAACCAAACGCTTAAGCTTATGGTTAGAGTTCCAAGATCGGTTTTATACTCTAACACGTCCCTCACATGAATGCCCTTTGGGCTTGAAGTGTGGATTGCAACTGCAGGTCTCCCCAATCCTCGTGCTTAGATATTCTACTTAGAAGTAGGGATGTCAATTTCACCCGCACCCGCTAAATATCCATCCACCCGACTTAAACGGATGGACGAAAACCCGATATAAATGGATGATGGATGGATGACGGATGAAGCTAAATCTAACTCGTCATCCATCCGTCACCCAATATTCTTTCTTTTTTGAACAAAAATATACGTATTTATATAAAACTTATGATACTTAATATAAATTATTACTGTATTTCTTATATTTATTCAAACAAACATTTAATACATCAAGAACCATAAATGTTGTGCACAAATATCTACAAAAAGCAAAAACATAATATTCAATTTGAGATTCCTTCACTGTGACACGTGACACATTTTAACTCGTGGTGTACAAAACTAGAGTTACATTCAGTGTAACTCTAGCCTTTTCGTAAAGTAAAGTCTTCCACCATCAATCATAACAACTCTAGAATGATTCTCATTTTATCTTGTGTTTGGGTATTAAGCCCAAATTTTCACTCGAAGGAGTATCTTTTTTAATATTATATTATATTATAGATTATATATATGATTAAATAATTTTTTTTTTATTTTTTTTTTATCCATTTATATTATGACAAATTAAATGTTGATCATAGAGACTATAATTTCGACTTTTTATTTATTATTACTTTGCTTTAGATTAGGAGGTCCCGTATAAAAACTACCAAAAAATAACAACTCTCAAGTGATGAAAATAAAGAGTGAACAATTTACGAGGAGATCGTCTATTACAAGAATCAAAACAAAAAGGGACATGCTGTATACAGTCGACTTTTACTTTCATATAGTCGACTTTTTTTAATTAATTATACTTAACGAAATTAACATTGTAATTAATATTTTAGTTTTATACTTTAATTTGAGACGTTT
>JAUEKU010217319.1:0-25747 GCA_032274805.1 Gypsophila paniculata | reverse complement strand
AAAATTAAGTTTTTAATGTCTTTTATTCATAGTTGTTCTTAATCGTTTTCTCATAAATAAGTCTAATTAAGTTGCTACGTTGCACAAAAATTTGATCATGGCAAACCATAGACGGTTAGACGCGTGTCACCCACTATATTTTCAACGTACATTTTCAACAAGTCTCAAATAATTTAATAGATATGATACTTGACAAATTATTTTTCTTTTGAAAAAAAATTAAAATAAACCCTGAATATTGAATAAATTAAAGTATATTCGCTTTTAATATATATCAATTAAAAAATTAAATAAAAATATTTTAATTAACAAAAGATACAAAAATTAAAAACCAATGTTAAATATAATATAAGATGTTATACAAATGGGGTAAGTCAAAAGTAGCGTTGTAGGTTATTTTTAGATAAACGTAACATAACAAATAAATAAAACTATATCACAATTTAAAAAAATATTTAATTAAGTCAGATTATTATCCATGAACAAAAAAAACTAGATGAATAGTTATTAAAAGGTATTTTAGTACTAATTACATCAACAAATTAAGCATTCCTTGAACACTCTCATGTGATAAGAACTACTCAATTAAGCGTGCTCGTTTGAGAGTAGTTCAGGGATGGGTGACCACCTGAGAAGTTTATTGAAATGTGCCTGAAGTACAATATAGGGGCAAAAGATAATTTATATTGATGCGTGGTACTAAAAATGGTCACATTGAAAATATACGTAAGAAATTATGGTTATAAAAATATTAGAGAGATTTATTTTTGTGAGACGTAAAAATTCATATTTGTTTTGCTACGAAAATATTTTATTTGCCACAACTTACTCTTGTGGCAAGACAACATGTTAGCCACGGAAAAAAATAATTTGCCACAAATTTCAGCCACGAGATAATTTGTGGCAAGAAACCTTATTCTTGCCACAATGAAGTTTTTTCCGTGGCTATTTCTAGCCACAACCACTTGTGCCACAGAACAACTTTCTGTGGCAATATATCCTAGCCACGGAAATATAACACTTGTGCCACGGAAATAACTGTGGCACAAGTGTTAAATTGTAGTAGTGGTTGTGATGATCATGATACTACTTTGTAACAATTTGTTATTATTTAACTCTTGCCACACGTGATGACTTATACTAATTACTAAATCCCATATATTACATAAAACCACTCCGCAAATACTAAAAAAATCAAGATGAAGTATAAGAGAATTGCTCACCTACTATCATATAGCATGTAAACCAATATAGAGTCTCTGTAGTTTTCGTCGGACATCTTCTGCATCGAATCATGAAAACTCCTTACACCCTCATCTTCATTCTCCACATCAAGCACATGAATACTAGGGGAGTATTTCACGTCTACCTCATCCCCCTTAATTGCATAGTATGGCATAAACTCTGACCTTAGTTTTTCTTGTTCTACTTCATTGTCAGCACAGTTATGAAGTTCCACTAAGCTTGAGTGCCTAAAAATATAGCCCAAGCCATTTCTTCCAAATCTTGTACCCCATATGTTTTTTATTATCCAATAACCTACTTTTAACCCCTTAACCCCCGGGTCAGTTAGAAAACATGTCCCATAAGCCACTAAAAGGACACTATGCCGCATAGGAGGTTTATAAACATTTAAGTTTTTGTGTTTGTCCAGATAGTTAAGCTCCACCTCGCTCATATCAAGTAAATCACCTCCTTCATAATCATTGAAAATGGGAAAAGTTGGAATAGAAATAGCAAGCGTACGCCTAGCATCAAGTGCTGCAATAATTTGTTCCTCATTATCATCAATTGGGATCCAATCTTTTAACTTGTACTTCATCTGTAAAAGTTCATCATCTATTATCAATACAAAATACTTGTAAAAGTTCTATCATCTGTTAACAGTACAAAATACTTGGGGTGGCTGATGAGCCTCTAGGGCTAGAGTTTATGTATGGGTTGAAAATTAATGTATTTAGATCCAGTACAGTTGTTTAAAAACTCTACGAAGTAGAGTCCATAGAATCCTCACCATTAAATCTAAATCAATACCTTTAAAATAGTCATGTCAGCAAACTTTGCCGCAAGCCCAACCCTAAACCCTTTTTCAACAATCAAAAGAAATTTCCGACTTAAAATAATCTGGGTCTTAGGTTTCGTCGTCCCATGTAGGGTAACTAATGATATCAATGAAAACCGTCATCGAAGGTCCGTCAGAATGTTCAGGGATAGTCTACTGAGCATAGAGAAGTGTCATGCGTATACAATTATGGCAGTTTAACGATGAAAGTGGAGCATTCTCTATTGCTGTAGGTACTTGGATTACAACTCTATACGAGTTTCATTGAAAAATCCACTGGATCCACACCCAAAATTAACTACTCAATCTTACATAACATATATACAGGATAGGTAGCTTACCCCACTTGGTTTTCCTGGTCGTTTCATTGGGATCTTGCCAGTAAAGGGTCTATTGTAACTATCCTCAAGCATAGTACCTTCCTCTTTGATGTAGTGTAAGCCACACGCCACGTTACCAACGTCGGTACCCGTAGGATAGACAAAGTCTAACAGAAACTGGGTCGAGAAAATAGGTAACATATGCCCATATTTAAGAAAGGCCGCCTGAGACGTACAATTTGCGATCGTAGCCCAACAGCAATCTATGGGAAAAAAATAAAAATAAATTAAAAACTCTACCAACATCATCCAAACAAACAAAGCCATTAAATGAATCAAAAAATCTCAATGCAAATTGTAAAAAAAAAAAAAAAAAAAGGAGAATTACTGAAGTTTCGATGATTGAAAACCGTGCTATCAACCAGTGCGGGGCCATCATCACCCAGAGTCAAATTAACATGATCCACACGTACACCCTGAATTAAATAATATAACAGTGTTATAGTTTGTCGAGAAATAAAGTGAAGAATAAAAATAAAATTAAAATTAAAAATAAAAATAATACCCGAAATGGCAAAACACAGCGCGGATTTTTGGTACTCCCGATGAAGTTTGGTTGGAGATTTGGGCGGCGGTACCGCAGATGGGGAGGGAGGAGATCTGTCTCTTTTCCTGGAGACAAGGGAGGATTGACTCATCATCTCGTAAGACGACTGCTAACAAAACCCTACGAGTTTCCTTTCCTTGGTTGTCAATTGTCGATTGGGTATAAGGATTATGCCATAATTATTGTGGTATTCTTGAGGTTTGTATTTTTTTGCCAAAATATATTTTTGGTGGATTAATGAATTTTTTTCCCAAGATGTAAAACTCATAAAGATGATCAATTTAACGAAAAATATTAATTTCTAAATTTGTGACAAACTTTTATGATCGATCAAAGTTTATGGAACGAATAAACTTTGACGGGTCACAACTCCAACTCATAATATCAAAAAATCGCATTTTTTAACCAAATCGAACTACTCTTAAAGAATCGGATAAACAAATATTTCGTAGGTTTTTGACCTCGTATGTAAGAGATATAGTAGGTCAAAGTTAATTTTCACAAAAATATGATATTTTGGGAAAATAGTGCAAATCTCAGGAGCACTATGGAAATTATCCCTAAGATTTAAGAGATCCACAATTTTTTATCGTAAAATTGTCCGTTTTTACTAGATCTTTGGTTGACCGTTTTTGAAGACGAAATCAAGAGTTACGATCTGTCACACTTTTTAAAAGAAATGAACTTCAGCGAGCCACAAGCATCATCTTCGATTTTGAAAGCGGTGCTTTTTTTATATTGGATCAGTAATGTCCCAACTTTTAAATGAATCAGGACTATAACCATCTACAAGCATTCCTTCTCCCTAAATATGAGAACTTAGGAGACCATAATATTTGCTCCAACAATTGCAAGAGGATTCCAACTCTACCAATGGGAATTAGGAGTGAGCCTCCGGCCTTCATTGAATCAATGGCACATGAACATATGAAAGCTAACTTCTGCTCCTCTTCGGAACTCTCCTCAGAGTTGAGTGAGGACTCAAGAAATGGCACATCGGTATCTCCATCTCTATCAGTTTGTTCTTCAACATTTGCAATATCATCTAGAGCAGAAAAATCTGTATGGACCATGATATCACAGCCTTGAAGAGCTTGATAAGCAAAATTCAAAGCCACGGTAGAGGTAGATAAATAGAGAACTGGACAAGGCAACATCTTTTTTAGAACTACTTAGTTTGCCACTTAGATGTGCCAATGTCGAGACCAGAAGTGTTTGCTTTGATGATTACCAAACCAGCATGACATATTTCTTCAGCAGACTTCATAGATTGCACTTTCTGAACACAATCCTTTGCATCTGTTGCACTGTATAATGGAAACCAACCTCCCAATTCCATCCCATCCCATCTTTGCCCAAAATTGTCACTTGAAGTGAAGGTGGAAGCTTGTATAGCTCTTCCCACTTCACTCAGGATGTCTCGAGCTCGAGCCTTGAGGTACATAAAACTGCTTAAATTCTTTGTCCAACGAAACAAGATCCTCCATCATAAGTTCCCTATACTTTCTGTTGCTTCAGTTGCATAAATCTTGGGTGAGAAACTCTTGTTACAAGTCAAGAATGGCAGTCCAAGCATTCCCTGGGGCTTGAGATTAACACAACATCAATGAAAGAAACATCCCAGAGGTGCAATGTGCTAACAGTTTTGTACCAAGGGACTGTGTGAATTAGACTAGGGCGTCAAGAGTATGTTCAAGTTTCTGCCTCTTATGAGCTGCGTGATTTGTTTCCGGAGACACAGAGCATGAGCATTTAACATGGTGGAAAATAGTACCCCGTGGCCCTTGTTTAGCCATGTAATCTTGATGGAGCCGCCTCGACACGAATTTCCTCAATTGATCATTTGCGTGACTATGTTACCCTGTTACCTTGCGGACATTTAACTACGGAGTACAAAACAAGACACAACCAACATTCAAAACCAGAAACAATAAGATACTCCGTAGTAAATTGCAAGTGCTCGATACAAGCAGTGCATTATAATTGAAATAATCATTATATAAGACCAAAAAAACTCAGTGTTCTCATAAAAAAATCGTGGAGTTTATAATAAAGCCTAATGTAGTGCATTAAAAAAAACCAGTATTCTCACCTTTGGTCCCAAGAAGAGGCTGTATGGTACTCCCTTCAATTTCTCTGAGTGGCGTAGCTGCCATCCAAAACATCAGACTCAAAGAAAATATTTAGCTGTTAGATTCTCAAGAATAATATGAACAGCATTACATCCTTGTCTCAAGGCCAGGTAAGGGAGTTGCAACGAGCCAACGAGCCACTATGTAATGGCATAATGTGTAAGATCAAACCAAATAGTTGTACAATGTGCATTCCTCATTTACCTTCAATAGTTAATTGACGGGTTAATCTCACATGTAATACTGTCTTATATAAATGTTTGTGGGATGTCATAGGTTGTACACTTAGCCTATGTTGAAAACGCATAGATAGTGTTTCAAAATGACCCATGATGCCAATATGCAATTCTGTGGAAAATTGCAGGATTAACAATTCAGATTACTTGTAGGAATAACACTGTCAATAGACAGTACAGTTCAGTTTCAATAATGGCAAGCATTGCCAGAAAGGCATTTGGAAACGGATGGAAATTAAAACAGATGCAATGAACTCTCGGAACACTAAGGGTTTGTTTGGATAGAGAAAATGAAGGGAAAGGTAGGGGAGAGAGTGAGGGAGAGGGAAGTGAGGGAGACATAATCCCTCCAAATCTTGCCAATTGTGGGAGGATGCAAATTTGTCTTGGAGGAGGGAAATGGAGGGATTCATCATCCCTCCCCCTCCAAATCCCCTACCCCATTTTCCTAACCAAACAAGGGAACTTGGGCCCCTCCCTTTCCCTTCCCTCCTTTTCCTTCTATCCAAACAATGCCTAAATGAAAAACTAAATGAGGATTAAAGAACTAATCTAATAATCTAACGTCCTTTAAGCTCAAGATAATGATGGTGACATATAAATTAACAATGGCCTAAGGGAGTGACTGCAAATCTTTTGTCTTTCTGTTATCTGATTTCGTCCAAACCTTCCGTTTGTTTAGTCTTACAATTTCTCCTATACGTTTCTTGAAGTGTAATCAATATCTTGCTCATAACTTACTTATCTTGGTTCATGTTAGTAACCTTTACTTCGTCGTTGTTGCTATTCCTGACACTCTGACAGTCACATAATGAGTAACCCTTCTATATTTTAAGTCACTGAGATGATTTTGATATAGTAAAATACTCCCTCTGTCGTGCTCAACTGTTTACATATTCCTCATTCAGGCATTTTCGTCCACTTACATTTTCATTTCTTGTAATTCATTATGGTGTGAAATGACCTACTTATTACATACCTACCGACGAACCATGAGATCCGCGGCCATTTATCTTTCTCTCGTCTTTGGTTTGTGTCCAAAAGAAACAGGGTCAATTGATTAAGACGGATGGACTACTAAACTAGATCATTGATAGATTTCATTTCACTTTATTGGTGTGATTCTGTCCTCTCACAAATAAGTTAAATGTAAACTTTCACAATGAGCCCCTGATAAGAGTAAAGCAAATGACAAGCTATGAAGTATACGGCAAGCAAATGCAACTATACTTACAACTCACAAGTCACAAGGGAAAAGTTGCATGAATCTAACTCTCTAATCCCGTCATAAATGAGAGCCTTTTAGTAATTGTTCATGAGACTCATGACTGAAGCGCTAATCTCGTCAAAAACAATTGATTAATCAAAAGGTTTGTGAAGCTAATTACCTGATGAGCAGCAGCAACTTTTCTGAAATAAGGAACATCAGCGATAGGACCAACTGGGAATCGCTTGTGCACAAGAACATCCTGTACAAACATATAGGTCATCCCAAAAACTGTGATTCCAAGTCCCTGTTCTGATGATTACCATCATAACAAATGAATTTCAGCTGAACATCATACCGAGCTTAAGTCAAGTACTAGTTACAACTTACAAATATTAATATCAAGGAGTACAATGTTATAACGCGCTAAAAGTAGTGAAAAACAAGTGGAAGAAACCATAATTATGACCAGGAACAAGACCCTTGTGGAAGAAACCATAATTGAGAAGGGTTATTGTTGCGGCAGCATATATAATCGCAAATACATTATTTAGCTCGAGCGGTCCTTCCCTGGGTTTGTGATGAGACTGTAATTATACACGTAACATAGTAAGTACTCCAAATGGTCTATTCTAGAAAGCTTCAGGTAATGTAAGCTATGGAACTAAATCTCTACTTGAGACTCGACTTGTTTGGAATCGGTCATCACAGCTTGATCTCGGTCATAGCACCATGAATGCAGCCTGCAGTGCCTGGGGACCCAGCCATGGTACAGAATCTTGTCTACAAACTTGATTGGTCATGTTTCGATGTAGTGGCATCATTAAAACTTCTACAACAAAGTCGTGATTTGGTGTATTGCCAATATTTAGCATTTTTAATTACTCTTAATCCATAGAATGCGTAAATTAGGATTGAATCATGTAATATACACGGTCTATTGTTGGTAAGTGCATAAGTTGTTCATTGATGTATCATGACCAGTTACATACCACTGATGCAATATTCTAGGAGCACAAAGAACTGTATGAGACGGTTTTACAAGAATGACTTCCAAGGATATATACAGGAAACAACTTATGCACTCACCAACATCGTGCATGTGCAACAAAGAACCATGCCATAGAACTCGATGTGCCCATCTCCACCAAAAACACCATTCCGATCCGAAATGAACAGGCAGCATTAAACAGGAACCAACTAAACATACAATTGAGATTCAAATAAGATTAATTAGTGAGAAATAGACAACTTCCGGCATCAAGTTTTCAATAACAAGTTACTTAGTTAGCCATGTGATTATTAAATGATTACTATGTCATGCGGGGCCTAAATTACTGCAGAGCCTACTGATAATGCAAATGTGCCCAACATCTCTATAACTGGCACCTGTATGTCCTCCCTACATTACAAACATAACTATATCATCGGAATTACCCTACTCACCCTTTTTTCTAAATGAACAAATTAATTCCCAAATAAATTAAAATTCCATTTGGAAATTATATTTCTTTAAACACTAAAATGACCGGAAGAGAAAGTTACCTCAAGTTGCCAATGACAGCCATAATAGCCAAAGAAGTAACACCAAAACTAGACATAACAGCCGCAACCAAATAAGTAAACCTCTCAAACTTCTTCCTAGCCAACATCTGAACTAACCTTGAGTCCAATATCTGCCTCTACCTATCCACCACTGTAGCAATACTGACAATAGGCCCAAGATCCTTCATTGAGGTTAATAAGTAGGTGAGGGATTTGAGGGAAATGGATTATCCCTCCAAAACCTTCCACAGGTCAGATTAACATTCTTCCACCATAGTACTGAATTGGAAGGATGATGACACGACTTATCTCCCCCTTCTCCCTTCCTCTCCCTCCATCCTTCTCCACTCTCCTTCAAAATGTAAGTTGAGGGGTAGGGGGATTCTTAAACCAACATCTAGTCCCTCGAAATTTGAAGGTTAAGTTTGACAATTGTTCATTCAAAGATGATATGCAATTTACAACCACCGACCAAGGTGCATGCACGTTAGGTATGCAAAGCTGTTCATTGTTAACATGAGAATGATCCTCGATACAATGCAGATTGATTTCAAATAGTTTCAGCCACAGTTTGCCAGTCACTGCAAACAATCAGGAATATGTGGAGTATTGTCAATTGTCAGTAACACAATGAAGAAAGCAGCATCAATGAAAGTAATATGATTTGGAATTTTAATACATCCATCACAAGTTTACATGGTAATAATTATCCCCGTCATATTAGCAACAACCCCTTATTACAATCAAGGATAGTTTGAAAAGTATGAAAGAAGCTTACCAGAAATGTGTTGCTTAGCACTATCCCATGCTGGAGCAACACATTTTTACAATACAACAAGAACTTTAGAAGAATGTGAGATGTGCTAATAATAATGCATGAGAAGAGGGCTAAGTGTATGTTTCATCAATTTAGGAGAGGAAGGGTTGAGACGAGGAAAGGTCATGAAATTATAATGTTTTCCTTCCAAATCTTCACCATCTAGCAAGGATTTTAATTTAGCTAGATGGGAAGCATCCCCTATACTCCTTCCCTCAGTTCCCCTTGAACCCAACTGACAATCCAAACAAGTGACAAAGTTGATACATACCGTTTCACCAGCTGATATCATGTCCGTACATCATTCGAATGAATCTACACCAGAAAATAAACTAAGAGCATCCTTCATTTATACTTCCTTCACCTTCATCTCCACCTCCACCTCTGATCCTGATTTTCTGACAATGCTGACACCCAACATAAATAGGTCCCGACTAACCCAGATATAACATCTCATCTCAACTCTATAGACATGCAACTTACAAATAGGGCTGTCAAACCCATTACACAGACACCCCATCCTATTCAGATTGGATCTACGTCAGACAACAAAATCAAAGCATCCTTCATTTCACTTCCTACACCTCAACCTCTAATCCTGACCATGCTGACACTCAACATAATTAGGTCCCTACTAACCCATACTGTATAAAACATCTCATCTCTAAACTCTTGAGCTGCATCATGACAGCCTAAACCAATAACCATACACCAACAACCCCATAGAATCCTCCACAAGCATCACCACACCTGTAAGTCTGTAACTGTAAGCTCGCTAGAATCCTACCCCAAAAAAGCCTACAGACCATATCCTACCCCCAAAATTGCCTACAACTAGACAAACACAAATAACCACTGCCTATAAGCAACAACTAAAAGAAGACATTTGGGTCCAATTACCTTTTGACACGACAAAGACAGTATTTCTACAGCCAACACCAACTACTGGAGTGTTGATAAGATCTTCAACCTATTATTCCAGGCTTTTTTATTGCCCGTCTTTTTTTTTGTTTAACACGCTAAATACGTAACACGGACGCAATGACAACAGCTAAGGAGCGGATAAACTGCTATAAAAGAAACTCACATAAGAAAACAGAAAAACTTAAATCCTTATCACGTATACCTTACATAGTTTGGGGACATTCTGACATAATGTTGAGGAACCGTCACTTCCAAACAAGGTTTATCCATCAGTTGCTAGACCTGAAGACCTCAACCATCGTTCATATGGTGAGTAAATGTTGTTAGCATCGAAACAAACGTGCATGGAGAATGTCAAGCATTTAAGCAATCAAAACTAGAACACATACATTGACTTACGCAGAAGTAAGATCAATCAACAATGTGATAAGGGTTTTTAAGTACGCCAATCAAAAGTACCAGAAACCTTCTAGTACTCACAGCATAAACAGTTGCTACATCTGTACTTCGTAGCTGGTGACTGACTTGACAAACAACATAAGTGATACTTCAACATTCAACTTCACTACCACCGCCCAAAGGCTGCTCTCTATAGGATGGCAAGGGGGCTGGTGGCTGATGGCTGGATGTAAACAACCTTGCTCATGGAAGAAAACACCAAGTAGATGAATCTGACTGACCCATAATGGAAATTCAAAGAGCTTGAATCTGAATGACTATGACATTGTGTTGAAAAACTTAGTGACCATTGTACCATCATATCCCAAAGCCAAAGAAATCTGAGTTTTAAGATCCATGGGAGAAATTAAAGTGCCACAACACACGTTCAAAATCAATTAATAAACGTAACTTCCTGAGATCATATATTGAACCACTAGGAAGAGGAACAATTTTGTTAAAAAGAGCAAATATAATGAACTATAAAAGAGCAAATATAATGAACTAAAGGAAGATTATGCAACTTTAAAAAAAAAAAAATAACACATAAATCATAATGAGCCACTAGAAAAAACACAATAGAAGATTGTTGTACAAGTTCGCTTTATCTGTTACAAAAGAACATAACTGCTCTTTTAAGGTAATTTTTGTAAGATACTAGCTAAGCAAATAGAAACCACAAAGGAAATGATTCAGCCTATTTAATACCAATTCACATGCACATTATACAGAACAATTTCAAGGAATTTGTCAGCCTTCTTTGTAAGTAATCACATACATTAAACTGCTAAGGAATAAGAAGTCCAAGAAGAAAAGATGTACACACATTGTTAAAATCGTTTCTCTCATATATGAAACCAGTTTTTATCAACCAAGGTAACAACCTGCAGAAATAATAAAAATCTGGAACTAGACGAAATAACAGCCCTTTCGTATTCATAAAAAAGACGACTGAAACTAGTCAAATTACTCATAAGAAAGAAAAAAGGATGCGAAAAAACCAAATGTTCAGTAAAGGCAATGCACTCCTTCATTTACAAACATACTACTTTTTCATGTTAACCAAAACTAGAGAAATAAGACTCTCAAAGTCTCAAACATATAATAATCTAAATATAAATCAAGAAAGGTTATCTCAAGCAATGTCTACAGATTTTGTGGCTCACCTTTGAAGTTCGTGTTTCAAAATACTTCCTCCATTCTATTGGAAAGTATACATTTGCTTTTGACACATGGATTAAGAAAGGAAGGAAAATGTGGGGTAGGGAGATGAGATTAAAAGACTTATCTACCCTTTGTACTTTTTTATTTGAGCTAAGTAGTACTTTTCTCCCACTTGCAAAATAAGGCTAGTTTGGTCAATTGCAATGATAAATCATGGCTATAAATAGAAATGTATAAAAATGAGTGGAATTTCCCCAGATGGAAAATGTATAGAATCCTATGGAATGAAGGAAGTAGTCCTGAGTGTTTTTTTTTTCAGGTGAAAATAGTTAAAGAAGGAAAAGCCCACATCGGCATTTAGTTTGTCCTCAAAAGACATTGTTAGAAATCCTATGCATACCCCTCCACGCTATGTACATTGTCCCCATTTGGGATCTAGTGGCAAAAATTCAATGTCAACCCTTGAGTTCAGAGAATTTACATTCCCTTATTAGAAATTTAGAATTGTCAACGGGATGAAGGGAATATGTTTCTTAATTAGGGATAGCACGCGAAATTCTCTTTTTTATTTTACTAGAGATAGAAAAAGACTAATTACTTTGAAATGGACAAAAAGTGATATTAAGAAAGTAGAAATGTGAAGTAGAAATAACAAGCCCACACAAACTAGTAATGTGGAGTAATATTAACAAGGACAAGACCCCATATTTAACCAGCATCTCTTTTCCTTTCTTAAAACATCAGAGAAGAATAAGATCTAAAGCTGCACCATTAGTATTGGGAGGAAGGGGGGTAAGAACTTGTTAAGTCCCACAATACTATCAATTCCTCATGTTACAACCACACATGAGCGGGAAACAATTTTACTACCTCAAGAAATCAGTTATGAGGCATTTTAGGTCTTCCTAACTTCATACAGAAAACAAGATATACAATATTCTCGCAGATCAAAAAGACAGTAACTCAGATGTCAAAGGCTCAAAGCACTCCTCCCCAAGACGATCATTGGTTTTCAAATTCAAAATTCACAAGACATAGCGAAGCAAATATGAAAGTGCTGTGAAGTAAAGGTGATTAGAAAGCACAAGGGAATAATGACAAACCTTCCCAGATGGCAGAGCCACTTTTCTGAGTGTTGACTGCGAAAATGAATCTAGGGTCAATCACAAAAGATACAAGCACCGATAACCCAAAAGTTGCACAGGTGACCGAAGCATGTAGCCCTGAATATTCAACTAAATCGCGTTTGTTTGGATAACCAATAAAAGAAATAACTACATAGAGCCCAGTTGATTCATACACATCTTAATGTAATTTAAAAATAAAAAAAAAATAAAAAATAAAAAAAATTAAGAGCGTGACTGTAGCAAAAATCAGTATCATATCCCCAATAGAGAAGACCCTGAAAGTAGCACACATAAATGTCATTCTCCCGCTAAAGACAACAACATTATCTCATAGCCTCAAAGGCTCCCTCCAAAAAACGAGGTGACGGAGGTTGGATGTATGCAGAGAGGATATTCCAGGATGAATCAACATGAATATTCTATAACAATTTACATCGCATTCGTGAATTCTCACAAACGTTAAAAGAAACACCTTGGGCTATCAATTTAGGAAAGTCATTGACAATTTCCACACCATAAATAGGAGGACGAATGTGATGCGATCAAAATAAATGGCGGGATTGAAATAAGGAAAAAAAAATGATTATAAACGATATATGATCGATTTAGCTGTTCAATTACGAGAATTGATAGGCTAGTGATCTTAGTATAATATGTGGTGAGGGAAGGAATCACCTAGAATTAACCATGGTTTTGGTGGATTAGAGAAAAAATGGAGAGAGATCATTAAATAATCTTCATGGATGATTATTTCAAAGAAACTAATGCCTTATATAGGCTACAATGCCTTGGAGAATACAAAACAAAAGAGACATATTACTTAAGTACCCTTCCTCATATTTTGAGGTGTATCAATACCCACCCCATGAAAAGATCACTGTCCTCAAGGATCGAATTTGTCTTGCATGATGGAGGAGAAGAGCGCTCGTTGATGGAAACAAGAGCGTCTTTTAAGTTGTAGCTGAGTAATTCAAAGAGGCCGATCCACTGTTAAGTACTTGCAAATAGCTATGCACATCCAACAGGATCAAAGACAAAGATAGTGTCACTGTGATTGTATATGTTATGATCCAGCAACAATAGACTCAATCCACTTTCACTTGCGAGCTCTAGTTTTTCATTGAGAGAAGCATCCTGCAATTCACTTTCACTTGACCCTGATAAGTGGCTCATACTTACATCTCCGAATTCCGAAATGCAATTAACATTAAACCCATGTAAATAACAAACAAGATGCCAATTCCCAACTTGAAGGACCGACAACGTCACATTTCCATAGCACATTGATCTAATAACATAGCCATTAAAGTCATAAATATCCACCTCTTTCTTATCCCTAACCAAATAGTCCACACTAACACTCGTGTACCTATGCATAAGTGGAGCCATTGTCGTCTTCCAGTAGGTTGATTAGTGCAGTGGATAGTTGTGCTTAACCAGAATATCATTATCACCCATCTTCACTCCACCAGGGTCAAAAACCCACTCCCAGCACCTAAAGGGCAACATCATATCGACTCTTGCAACATTGATCCACATTATCCACAAAGAGATAAGATTATCGAGAAGGGATAAATCAATCATGTAATATGTAGAATAGGATGTCCAGAGAAGTAATGGTACACTGAGCTTTAGGAACTACATTTAGGAGGCGATGCCGAGCAAGGGACCGTAGTACACCTTTCAAAGGTAACAAAACCATCTTTGTGGATCTCAGTGCAAATTTAATCTCCATGTGATAGAAGTTACCAATAATAGAAGACGCCCAACACTATTCATTCCTGCCCCCTTAAAAACACCCTTGTCCTCAAAAGTGACAATATCCACAAGCATCAACCCCGAAACAAAGATCTCAATGGGAGCCTCCAATCCATGATAACACCTAGTATAAATCCCGTAAAAGCTACTATCCAGGGTGTCCACACAAATTCCAAGTTTCATGTCGAGTTCTTCCCCAACAAATCAGAATTGTAGGTTAGAAACAATAAGCTATTCTTTGCCCAGCTAGAAAGACAAGTATACCAAGAAGGCACATCGTTGAATAGTCTCCATATATGCTCCGCATATACCCTATCTTCCTTAACCCTAAAATCACTCTTGTCCTCAGGGGTAAGGCTGCAAAGGAGCACTAATTTGGTACTTTAGATTGCATTCGGGAACGCAATTTGTTCAAAAATATCCTCCCATAACACATCTTCAATACCTTGAATAAAATCCGAAATAACCCCAAATTTGACCAAAGCAAGTTGTGATTGTGAGACAGTATTTTTAATAGTAGCAGTTAATATAAACGACCCATCAGTAGAAGAATTTCGAGGAAGCTAAACTTGTAAGTTGCTTCGTTAGTGCACTTTATTTTCAAAGCATGATTTCAACCTATATCCATGATCATAAATCAAAATGTAGCATGTTGAAACAAATTGCATATGCAGAAGTGCAATATGGACCACTTTATATAGAGCTGATCCTTTCAAATGGAGGCTAATATGATGACCATCATCATTATTGTCAAGCTTGATTATGAACACCATTTCGTGCCTAATGACAACATTTTTCAAACAAGAAGAAGTGTAATACCGAAATGAAGGAAACCAGACTTTAGTCTCTGATTTTTCCCTCATATCCAATCCAACATATAAGTAGCCCCAACTATATATTTCCTTGAAACTTACGGCTGTCCTCCAATTATTTTCTAGTTCAAACATCCTAGTAAGGCAGACCTCGACACCAAGGATTATAGACGAACTCGAGCCCATTAACCAAGAAATATCCTTCGCCAAGGGACAAACAACATTTTCAACAAGGTTCATTGGGCGAATTTAGTTACGACGATAGGAGGCTTCACGCTAACATGAAACTGAGCGCACTTTAGGTACGGATTTTATCATATAGCTTGTAGTCATTATCTAAACAATGACATCCATTGAAGGGCAAACTTGGAAGTGTGGAAAATCGTTCTTTACTTGCACCTAAGATAACCAGATTCCAAAAACATGGGCCATTTAATGCACCTAATTTGGCTAACATTCGCCGTCCAAGGAGACATCATGATTCTCACTTACTTCATATGACACAAGCCCTTTATAGGAATCAATGCACGCATGTTGTGCAGTTGTTGCATTTTGAGCCATTTCTAGCATGAAAGTTGTAGTAGTCATTTCAACAAACACCGTGTGTGCAAACTCAACGACATCTCGTAGATGGTCAACAGCACTGAGTTGAATGTTATTATCATCGTGCTTTGCAATAATTTCGTATACCGGAGCAGTCTCATCAATCAAACAAACATGTGGTTCCACCAAACTCTTTTGAGCCTCGATTTTGAGGATACACTTGTGTTTGCAGTTCAAAATTAATAAGAGCATTTCGCACAGATGAAATCAAATTTGAGCCAAAATGTGGGTTAGGCATTTGGTCGAACACCTGAGGTGCACTAGGTATAGCAATGCTGCTTGGCAGAATAGAATTAGTTGGAGTGTAAATTACCTCGTTAGTTACTGATGAGAGGGACAGTAGCGCGACGCGTGTGGGGATGTGGAACGGATTTGATACCACCAGAATAACCCAAACCCAACTAATTCACATCCATCTCGCTTTGGACATCCGTACCTTGAGTGAGTGCATCTACGGATGCCGTCAGCTTCTTGATCGACTCTGAGAGGGATGCAATCTCGTCGGATATGACATCTTCATGTTTATGACAAAGTTTCAAGCCTTTTTTTCGTTTTTCTTGTACGATGATTGCAACAAAGGTGTAATCTTTATTGTTTTGATGACCATAAAACAAGACAATGTACTACTGATATCAAATCTATATATTTCAATGAATTAGATACATTTGCTTTTTGCGCACTATTTATATATAAGGAGAATCTTTTAATATATAACATACAAAATAGACATGTGAGATGTGTTTGAATTATCTTACCGGGTTTATTGTGAATATCAAATTTTTATAATTTTTAGTAATATATAACTAAATATATGAAGCATTGACATACGTGTAGAAAGCAAATGTATGGAATTCATAGAAACAGAGGAAGTATAATATTAAAAGGGAGTTAGAATGAATTATGGAATGTTACACGTTATCGTCCATTTCCTTCCCCGAGCCAAATAAAGGCCTCACAATAAAGTATTTGAGAAAACATGATTGGTGCACTTATGCCTGGTGCCTCTGTTTTTAAGTATATGTTCATGGTACTCTTGAGATTCTAGTTAAGTGCCCATGATATCCCTCATGTTAACGGACGTCAAACTCGGCATTAAGGTAGCTAACGAGGCGCTGATTAGTTAGACTAAACTGTAAATAGTAATATTATAATAATTTTCAGTTACACGTAATCATATAGCCGGCAAAATTAATAATAAATTAAATACTCGTAATCTAAAAATGAATATATCCATATGGAATATCTAAATTTACATAATTAGCGCCACATCAGCTACCGTAACGTCGAGTTTGACGTCTATACTAGAGAGGTACCATGGGCACTTAAGTGGAGGTACCATGGGTACTTAAGTGGAACCTCAGGTACCATGGGTAAATACTTAAAACAAAGTTATCATAAGCAAAAGTGCAAATCTCAGGTGAACCATGAAAAATTTTCGTAAAAAAATAATTTTAGTGTTTTATTTAATTCCCAAGATATTTCCCATCATCAAAACAACTCTATTCTACTTGATGTGAACGGTGATTTTAACCGCATCAACACTATTAATGAGTTTATTAATGATTTTTTTGACTAAGACCAATCTTTTTAATCAACCACCGAACAGGAGATAGTAGTAGCACAATCGTGATACCGTACGATGATGATTCTGATTATACTGACAATGATGATGTTCCAGGATTATAGACAATGGTTTTGAACACCAACCAATTCAGATCATGAACAGGAACAAATAGTTGGATAACATCATTCTTCCAACCCAAGGTACGTCGTTTCAAAACGGGAATGACACATATTGCTTGTTGCCTTATTGTAAACTTATAAATTTGGTTTCTAGATTTACATTAGAGCCAATGAGATAAAACCAAAGTTTAGAATTAGAGGCGTTACTAGAGAACATGGATGGGGAAAAAAGCCAATGTTTAGTATGATGAGTAGAATTGGGTGATCATAGTACCATCAGCGTGTTAGCTGGTTGATATTGATGTTGTTCAATGTTGACAACTGGACTTCAAAGTCATTTGGTCCTCAACACTGAACATTTTTAATCGGTCGACGAAGTTTACAAGTTACAACTCATTCATGAGTTGAATACAGTACTTGTGAAGGCGGTGAAACACATGACGAGCACTTCATAGCAAATGCACCAATCCATTTCAGTGGATCGAAAATCCATTGCCCAACAAATGCACTTCATAGCCACTAGAGGCCCACTGCAATTTGCAAGTCATCAGTAGCGATAATACTTGAAAGCGATGTTGCAAGTACAAGTAGCGATCTTTATTTTATTGATTACAACACCGTTAAACAAGTTAAAGCTCGACCAAGCAGTATCATTACATCATCCACCATAGCACCAACGGCCTTCCCACCTGTACCAAAAAAATCCATGGAGTTGTTTTTTAGAAGAGTTGGGGGAGTTGACCATTTATGGAAAACAAAATATCTCATGATAAAAGAATAACATAATCCGTTGACCATTTCAGGTAAACCTTACAAAGTTGAGATATTTTCCAACTACATTAGATCTTAACACCAAGAAAAGCTACACTTCAAAATCAAAAATTTCAACCATTGTACTTATATACTCCCTCCAATCCACACCGATAACTTTGACCATAAATATGTAAATATATATATATATAATGAATATGTGTAATTAACATATTTACATTAGTTGTCGAAAAATCTTTCATAAAAATAATTTTTCAACAAAAAATAATAATATATTAGTAGGTAAAAAACTGGTCAAAGGTCGTTCTTGGAGACCGTAAAAATAGTAGGAATGTTGGTGTGGATTGGAGGGAGTATTATTTTACATGAGATTACCTCATTTGATTAATCTGCTACACTTGCTTGGATAAAAAATGGAGCAAATAATTAGAGCGACCTCCCTTTTGATGAGTTTTATTTAAATTTTGCTACGAGTACTTCAGAGTTTTTACCAAAAAAATACTTAGAATTTTATTCCCAAAATTTTGATGACTAGCTGCCTATGAGAGTATATAATGATTAGAACGCATTAAATTTCACCGAAAAGGGTCGACAAGTAGTAAAATTTAAAGGACAGTCATTAAGGTACTACGAAGTAGTTAATTTGCAAAAAAAATAATAGAAGGTACTCCCTCGGAATCATTGGGATTACATCACTGGAATTGCAGAGTTTCGGACTAGCATGGAGTTTAACCGTTACATGAGGATGTGGGTCTCTATCTTTATTGTAGGGTTTGATGAGGGTAGGAATGTCATTTAACATTATATTTTAGATCAGAGTTAGGTAAGGGTAACCGTGTATTTTAACATAAAAGTGGAAGTATGATTGGTAGAATATATTTTGACTAAAATGGAAATGGGGCGATTCCATTGAAAATGCCGTTTTAGGAAAATGGGCAATTCCAGTGATTTAGAGAGTAATGATTTTGCAATTTGTGAGTTAAAAGGTAGTTTTGATTAATTTTTCCTGAAAGTGACAATATTTTTGTAAAGATACTTGATCAATCAAATTAGTGAAGGCTAAAAAATAAAATGCAAAGAGGTAATATCGGTCATGTAACTAATGAATCTTAGTCTATCATGCAAGCGATAATCTATAATTCTATAATACTAATAATTGATAGCTTATTGAGAGTAAAAAGCTAAACTAAAATACGGTGCATTTAATGCACCGGGTTCATAGTAGTTGTTTCTATTCATTTTACCTCTCAAGGGTTAATAGTAGTTGTTTCGAATGGATCATTGAGAGGAAACATAGGATTTAGGGTGTGAGACCCATGCAAGAGGAAAATGAAAAGAAAAATTGCATCTTCATGGGACCTACTTGCATAAATCTCACTAATACACTAATACACATCTTAAGTGATGAATTATAATTTTCTAGCAAAGTATCAAGTAGGTCCAATTTGGAATATTTGAGGGTATATTTCTCAACTAGGTTAGCATTTTTTTTTTGTTTTTTTTTTTTGTTACTTACATTTTCCTTAAACTACTCACTAAAGTACCAATAAAGATATACTAAAGGAAAAATATATACTAAACCAAAATAGAACCTAACAAACCAAGAAGGTCATAATGAAAGGGGTTAAGAAACCAGGGTGGCTGGAAAGATGTGGATATGCTGAGGTAGGTCATCGACGCCCAGCGAGCTCAATGGCAGTAGCAGGGTGGAAGATGGTCACGGTTAAGGAGGAGCTGAGAGATGAAATTGGCTCGGATAGGGCACTAAATGGTGGTGGTGGTGGTGGGTGAGTGTAAAAAGGGGAGGATGGATTTTCTATTTAACTTTTATGTAAAATGATAGGTCGCAAATGCGATAGGATAGGGAAAGAAATATATCATACAAAAAGCCTGCACAGTAAGATTCGCCAAACATCAGTATAGAGATCTAACTTATAAGTATGTACCTCATTTCCAAATGCATCGAAGAGACTACATTATATTGAGCCTTTCAGTTGCTCCACCAAGGAACGCCACCTTCTCCTGAAAAGATTACGCACAGGCTTGCTTAGAGAAAATGTACCATCCATAGAAATACTGAATATGCGTAATGTTCTCAAAACATTTTGACTAAACCACGCAAAAAGGAAATACTAAGCAAATCTACAGCCACATACCACTCTCCAATCTCCAATCATAACACTTGGTTTGGAAAATAAGAAGGGAAGAAGATCGAGGATGAATATCTTTAGCTTGTGCAGGATATTGAGTCCCTCCCTCTCCCTTCCCTTCATCTAAGTTGCTCGGACTTACCAGATGTAGCGTTGGAGAAGATGAAGATGATATCAGGAATGTAGCGTTGGATAAGATGAAGATGAAATCAGGAATACTTTAGTTTCTTTGGTTTTTTTGTTGTAGCGTTGGAGAAGATGAAGATGAAGTCAAGAATGCAAGGGAATACAAGAAGTTTTCTTAACTTCATTAGTTTAGTTTGTTTTACTTTTTATTATTTTATTTTTTGTTATTTGAGATGATAAGACTGGGTGGGTTGAATTCACATGGGATAGTGTAAAAGTCATTTACCACTTTTGATTTCCAATATCTAAATTATCTATGGGGAAGTGTAATCAGGTTGAACAATATGAACCAATGGAAGGAAAAAATCAGCCAATTAAGAAAAAACATTTTATTAAAAAAAAAAATAGCCGAGTCCAAATATGGATTCCGGATCCTTCACAAACGTGTCCCCAAGTCCTAGTTTTTAAGATTTTAAGGATCCGACCCTCGGATCCGTACCCGTGTCGGATACCCGTACCCGAGTCCGAGCAACTTAGCCCTTCATCCAAACACATCCTAAATATAGTATAAATACAACAAAACTAATCACCCTGCTCCAAAACATATGTTGTGGTATCTTTAAGGTGAATACGTAAGAGAATGCTAAACCTAAATAAAGCAAAAGATAGTACCATAAAGACAGCCTACAGAACTTATGAGGGAGACTGTTAGAGACGAATAGAATAATGGGGAGAAAGATTGGGAAATAAGAGATGAATAGCTGAACGGGAAAACATACATTAATGCTTGCATCATCGCTACCCTTCATTATTCATCGCTACCCTTCATTATGCTACCCTTCTCTATGTAAGTTCCACGTCTGACAGATTTACAACAAGGTCAGTACTCACCAAGGGAACATAGACTGTAAATGTTTTGGCCAAAACTGAAGTAGCGTTTTTCATATAACTTACTTAGAAAGTAATGCAGTGCCACTCGTACTTAGGTCATCATCAGCATCAACACACATCATGCCACCATCGTCTAGAGATTCATCTCTGACAGATTTACGCCAATGTCAGTACTCACCAAGAGAACATACAATGTAAATACTTGGATACTCACCAAAAGAACATAGTTAGAAATTGTGAGTGTGATAGTCACAACTGAAGTTAATACAACATACCCATAACGGACACCCGAGCCCATGGTACTTCCCTCGACATCAGGAGATAAACGTGATGAGGTACACCGGTCAACAGAGACTAAGCTCCCACCAGTAGTGTCACTACTTTCTATTGGCCTTTCTTCAAACAGCAGACAGCAAAACAGCAAACATCAAACGCTTTAGGAAACAAATCTTATATACACTAGATAACAGATAAGATCATAAGACTGAACATTGTCCATCGAGGCAACAAGGGCAAATGGTTACGTAAATGGATGGAAAAAGTGTTGATGTTAGGATAGAAGCGAACCAGAGTTTTTCACTTTCTTAACGGACACGATATTAGGAATCCCGTCAGGCCAGATAACCGCTGTAGTTTCATAATCCGTGGTGTATCCATTCTGTTGAGGGACTTGAAAGGCGAAATACAAGACCAAATCATCCATAGCTCGAGTACCCACCTTAAGAATTTTTGGACGTCCATTGGGAGTGCAATCCTGTGATGTCATTGTAAAACAAAAAACAAAAAAAACAAAAGAGTCATAGACGATCACTGTCATTTTGAGATGGACGGACACTATTGTAATATGATAATAAGAATGAACAAGTTATTAATACCATCATGTCCTTATGGGTATCCATCAAACAAGTAACAGCAAGCTCAGCCATGCTCCAGTATTTACTCTCCGGGGGAGAAGCGTGAATTCGGTAAGGGACATTTGGAAAATAAGGCTTCATGACCCGCACCTTGTAAACAAGACAACAACAAAAAATTCCTTCAATATCTATCTATATATTAGAGAACTCAATGTAAGTAATTGGACTTTTAAGAGTTCCTGCAATAATAATCTCAAAATGACAGTGACCGGCTACTCTTAATCATATACTCGTAACACATTTAGGTTGTAGAGGATGTTACATCCCTCCCTCCCCCTTCCTCCTCCCCTCCATTCAAACACGATCTAAATGTAGTAACCACAACAAAACTAATTACTCCTTCCGATCCAGGCCAAACATACACTTTACATTTTTATCAAATCCAACCCAAACTACACATACCTCTTTTGGCAAAAGATTCCATACAAATTATCCCTATAAAGTTTCAATAATTACCTACCATGTCACTACTTTACCCCAAAAGTCAAAAAATTGTAACAAATATTCCTTATTTTTGGTCCCCACTTGTACTTTATTATCTTTTAATCAGCATTCCTTAATCCACATGCGAAATTACCCTGCGAAACAACCCAGGGCAGTTTCGCCTGGATCGGAGGGAGTACCTCCCAACAACAAAAAGAAAGCGAGAACAACACCATAAGATAGCCCACAAAACTTAGAAGGAAATCATCATAGTGGAATATAATAACAGGGGGTAGACTTGGGGAAAATTAAATAAGAGTTGATTAGCTAACCGGGAAACATGCATTATAGTTTGCATCATAGTCCTTGTCAGAGACCTTGCTATAATGCTCGAAAGAGTGCTCGGAACAGCCCTCAACACAGTCTTCGGTGTGTCTATCTCTAACTCGGACAGATATACACCAAGATCAGTACTGACCAAGAGAACGAACATACATGGATATTGTGAATGTTTTAGTCAAAACTAAAGTCCGTTTGGCATACCGATTACGGGGAACTGGACCTCTTCCCTCGTCGTCAGAAGAGGGGGGTGACAACACACGCGGGTCATCAGATACAATGCTCCCAGTCCCAGTAGTAGTGTCAATACTTTCTATTTCCTTTTCTACAAGAAAGAAGCAAACAGCAAAGTGTTTAGTATAACTATATTAGTGTTAACTTGATTTCGTGATTAAAAAGGAAATAGCCGAACCAGAGCCTTCAATTTTCCTAAAGGCCTCGACATCAGCCCCCATACGAGCAGGCCAGACAAACACTAGAGCTTCATAATCCGCAGTGTATCCATCGCTTCTAGGGACTCGAAAGGTAATATACAAGAGCATGCCACCCGCTGGTTGATTACTCAGCTGAAGAATTATTGGTTTTCCGTCTGGAGGGCAATCCTGTGATGTTATTTAGTGTCATTTTTGGATGGACGCGGTTTGATTATTAAAAGGGCGAATGAACGACAAGTTAGGTATTTTATATTACCATCAGTTCATTATGTTTAGATATCAAATAACGAACAGCGCGCTTCGCGTATTTCCAGTATCCAACCTTGGGGGGCGTAACGTAAACTTTATGACTCCCAGGCACACCAGCAAAACCATGTTTGGTGACCCTCCCCTGAAACATCATGGAATTGCACGTTTATGAATTGAACGAGGATGGGGTATTAAAAAGGGATCCAATATCCAACAACACCAACAACATCAACAACGACAACAACAACAACAACAACAACAACAACAACAACATCAACAACAACAACAACCACAACAACATCAACAACAATAACAACAACATCAACAACAACAACATCAACATCAACATCAACTACAACAACAACAACAACAACAGCTACAAAAACAAAAACAAAAACAATAGAAAAACAAGGTGGGATATTAAAAAGGGATCGAACATCAGACGTCACACCTTATTGCTGTACATTCTATATGGAACCCTCGGCATCTTCGATGTTTTCTCTCTCTTTAGGATTTCTGCTTCTGTCCTTATTCTTAAGGTTGTTATATTTATATGGGTTTTTCTACAACTTTTTCATTTTTTGGAGACCTTAATCCGGGACCGGCCCAACTGAATGGGGGGTTTGATCAGTTTTAGCCCATGGGCCGGTGAGTTGGCATATTTTGATCCACGATCGCAAGTCAAGTCGGGTGGGTCGAGTCAACCCGGCCTTTTAGCTACCCCTAATGTGTTCCAACACAGACCATTGCATTATTAACTAAAGTATCTAATAAAAAAATTAATTAGTCATATATTTAAAAACTAAATTCTACTATATGTAATTTTGTGTTGTTATTAGGTATGTATGACATATACTATCGTCTTTTTACGGGTTATAGACAGATAACTAAGGGTTACAATATTCATTAAATCAACATCAATATTTATATTTGTATAAAAACATTTTCTTATTTGCCACACAATTATATAAATTTTTACAAATGCCGTGCATTTTTGCACGTGTTTTAAACTAGTTATCGTAATATACACGTCAATATTTTTTTCGGTCAAATTTTATTGTTAAACTAATTTAAAATCTGTGTACATATAAAAAATGAATTCGAAAATTGTCCTTATATATTTTAGAGTCTTTTTTTTTGCTAAAAAACACTTTTATGGATTTTTTTAAAAAACACCACCTTATAAGAACTTAATTACGAAAAAGAATCCATTTAACTACAAAAAAAACCACATTTTAAGACTTTTTTTTTTTTAATTTGCCACCAGTTCGATAAAATAGTGTACTTCTTCATTTGTTTTTGAATTTAGCGCTAATTTTATATCCATTTTGCCTTTCTTTTATTCCCAAATTTCGCCAATCCCTCAAATTCCAATCCCTAAACCCAGATTTATTAAATCCCCTAATTGTTCCAAATTTTTTCTAAACCTAATTTTCCAAATTTCCCTACTCCCTAATTTTCGCAAATTTTTCTTTGTCTTTTTTTATTCACCCCATTTAATCACTAAACCCCCAATACCTATATTTTTCTCAACTCTAACACATCAAAAACACCAAGCCGTTATTTGGGAGAATGATTTTGATACGAGCAGAAAAAAAATGCAGTTGTGACCTTTTCAAATGCCGCTGACAGGTTTATATTTTATGAAATCCTCTATTCCAAATACGGTTGTGACCTTTTCATTTCTCAAAAATGCTAGTTTTCTGTATTCAAGGTGAAAGTCGTTATTTGGGGACTGATTTTGATACAAGCAAAAAAAAAAAAAAAAAAAAATAACTACCATTGGCTATACATGGTTGATTTGGATATTTGTTATCTTTGAGCTTTTATCTTGTTCAACTTTTAATTACTGGTGTGAAGTTGGATTAGGAAGTTGTTAGATTTTGAGTGCTGAGATTGACCATTGCCCACTAAGTTGAGGAAATATTTGTGGGATTGTTAGGCTCTGTTCTTTTGGACTTAATTTCAGTTCAGTTCAGTTCAGCTCCATTCAGTTCAGTTCAGTTCAGTTCAGT
>JAUEKU010217209.1:0-16331 GCA_032274805.1 Gypsophila paniculata | reverse complement strand
CAAATCAAAGATTATGTCACCTTCAGTATAGCTTCATTCAAAATTCATCTTACATACAAAGATAACAAAATCAGTTTAATGTGAGGAACAAAATCGAAACCAACATCAATCGAAACTTTATATGAGTAATAATTTCCCAATTACTTCACGAAATTGAAGTTCAAGCGGATGTAGCAACTACATAAAATTAGGGTTTCATCAATAACCTATTATTCTTAATTTCAAACAAAAATACAGGCTAAATCCTAATTATAGAACAATTTAGGTTTCAATCATGCTTTAGAAATAATGGAAACTAACAAATAAAAAAAGATATCTTCTACTGATGGTGTTGATGAATCCGACACAACTGTATTTCAAAATGATTCACGATGAACGATGTACGATGGATGAAGAATAATGTGTAAAGTTGAAATGATGTTGATAGATGTATGAAGGAAGAGCTTGTGATTAATAAAATTTGGGTGTAAAATAAGAAGGATGTTTAGTGTTTAGTGATAATGAGAGATAAAGAAAAAAAATTAGAATTAGTGGGTGGGATAGGGAAGCAAATTAATTGGGGGTAAAACAGTCAATGTGGGAAAAAAATTCAATTAAATGAAGAGGTTAGGCGAGCTGGTACCTATTTGCTTAAAAAATGTAATAATAGGTAGTTGTTTTGCAAAAAAATTATAATAGGTAGTTGTTTGAAAATTAAGTCTTTTAATAGGTAGTTATATGAAATTAAGCCATAAAATTATGTCCATTCAAGATTGTTATATGAGATATTGGATTATCGGAAATTATTAATATGATGTTTATCAGTAAATGGTTGACCAAAAAGTTTGCTCCATTTTCCTTAATAGAGATCGAACCTCTAATCTCATGGTGAGCAACCACCAAATCTTTTGATAAAATGGTGTTTCGAAAAATAAAATATTTAGTGTTTTGGGTAGATAAATATTGTCCATGTAGACTTGGAAAAAACAGAGTTAAAAAACGTCGTTGCGTATGGCGTTTTCATGCATGTGATGGAGAAAAAAATACGGAGTATGAATATAAAAACACAATTACAAGTGGTGTTTTACAATTATTTTTTTTTTTGTATCTAATATAGCTCTTATCCATTCCAATGGTAGCATTGACTTTTTCACACTTGTCGAGGCGCGTTTTGCAACACGAATATCTTTAACTACGCATTATAAAAAAATTATAAAAATTTAATATTTCTATTGTACTTACGAATACAAATAAAATAAGATCACACATGACTATATTTTCTCTTATATATTTTACGGAATATTAAAAATTCTCTACACACATGTTATTTTGGTTAATGTTACCATAGAATAGATAAATAAATAGATTGCGTCCTATATGTGTCTTTTGTGCCCTATAGGCTATATGTGTCCATATTTGATGTCACAAGGCCTCTTTCATTTCACACAACTTATACTCGTTTTCTTTTTATCTTAATTAGATAGAAATTAATCAGGACGAATGAAATATTTTTAATTTTGGTATACTCGATGATTTTCAAAGAAAAAGGGTGTGGGGTGAAAAATCACAAGAATTGAAATAATGAAAAGGATTTATTAATGTTTCAATTTGTGTATCGCAAAATTTTTCAACTATAGTTTATAAATTAAAATTTTTGATGAAGTATATTTGTATTGTTTTAAGGGTAAAGCATTGGTTATCGAATATTGATAACCTAATTGATTTATTTCTTGTATGCTTCTTTTATTATGAATGGAATTGTTTTCTCCTTGAGATTAATAAAATCGTAAACTTCTCTTTAAATCTAAATTACCCTAAGTTAAAAAAAAAAGATCGAACACATAACAAAAGCTAGATTAAGGTAGATGTAGATGATCATTGATAGACGAGACACAAATAGCATGTGTACTAATGGTGTAGGGGTAAAAGTAGTTCACATGATATATAATCTTACTTTGGTGTGACCTACTTGTGGTTTAAAGGATAACAAGTAATGAAAGTATTATCAAGAGATTAAAATTGAAATCATACCGTATTTTTATGATGATTTGGGAACATTGTTAAATCAATTTGTATGTGATAGTCACTTATTATTATATATCGTGGCCACTTATTGACAAGTCATACTTCTCATGCTATGTTATGCTATAGCCTATTAGCCTTATAGGAGTACCTTATAATAGTAAAACCTTAATCCTTAATGTTGGTGGCAAATCAAATTATGAAGTAATTTTGCCTTTTTGTTTGTGTTTCTAAAACATTGAAACGTCGTATACTTTTTTATATTCATCGCATTCAAGTTAAGTAATTTTCAATCAAAATAATTGATCTATTATAAGACGATTTTGTAATTGCCTTTAAATAGATTTTACATTAAAAATAATAAATAGATTTCAAATCTGTATTTCCAATGAATAAATTAGATCATAGTGTAAAAGTTGTTCAAATGTTAGTGTCATTTCATCCATTTTAGTTAATTGCTGATATACTTTTGAACCTTTTTTTTTTTTTTTACAAAAACTTCCAGAAAGAAATAATAATTAATCGGAACAATACAAAGGAAATACTTTGTACTTGATAATGAGTTTTTCTAAATATGGTACTCTTCATATTCTTTTTACAACTAACTTTTTCCTTTTCAAATTTAATTTCAAATCTGTAGAATATATATGAGTCTGAATTCAAATTAATTTAATGTCAAAATTGAAGGAATATTGTTTAATTTTATCAACACTAATGTAATTACTTTATTTTCTTCAAAACTACTCAATATATTTTTGTGAAGAGTATTGAAGAAAGCTACCAAGACATACATTTGTCGCGTGAAATACGATCACATTTTCATTAAGTTTTATCTTGACAATCAATATAATGCTTTTTCCTATTAAATTTGAAAATTCATTTATCAATCCTCGTAAAATCATGAGAGAAAAATCTTTAAATGTTTTAGAAAAAACCATAAATAATATAGGATTAATGTGGAAGTCGTTGGTTATCGTTGTACTCGATCTTTTAGTTTAACAAACGAGATTTAAACGCTCTTTTAAAAAAAATTAGAAACACTTAATTATACAATCCTAGTAATTAAGTAAACTAATTAAGATATATTAGCCGAACCAATAACACAAATTTCATATGTGATATTCAAGATAACTTGTCATGAGACCTATTACATAATTAGGTAATTATTTTTTATTTTAGTTTTTATACTTTATTTAATTTAGTGAGTAAAAATATTTTATCACACTCTATATTTATATGAAACGATTTCACAAAATTCAAGTAAAGCGATAATGATTTCACTTTCCCTCCTAAGTAACTAATTAGGAACAAAATCCAAAGCAATCCCCGCAAGACCACAACAAATTTTCAAGAGTAATTAAATCATCTCCTTAAGTTTAATAGACCAAGCCAAATTACCACTTTAAAATGTGCCTACATTTCTCATGACATATGCCATCATTCTATCCCCCAACCACCTTCTAGTCAAATTTTCCTTTAGACACTCTTAAATCAATTAAATAAAATAAAAATATGCGACTTTTGAACATCTATTTATAATAATTGGATCATATATCAGATATAAATATATAATACATCAGATTATTAATTTTTGTGTTTTTTATTTAAAATATGAGTTTTTTTTGTAAAGAATCTGAATTTATATTATCTCTTTATGAATATATATACTCAGAAATGTTATATTAAAAATCAGAAAAATTTGTATTTGATATCGTGCCTCAGATGCACTATCATTTTTTTCCACAAATTATTATAATCCATATAAAATAAACAATAAAATTATTATAAAACCTCTTATTCAAATAGATATTCCGTATTTTTCATAAGTTTACTTTCGTTTTTTCTAATTAATTAATATTTCTATTTCAATCAACTGTCATTAATGTTTAAATTCTCGTTTATACATTAAAAAAGCCAAAAATAAATAACAAATAATTAATCTTGACACAGGGAGTATAAATTAATTTTATCTTTGTTTTACATTATTTTTAATGTAAGACGGTCACATCAGTCCCGATTGGTAGAACATTATGGCTATAAAAACAAGTGTTATGCAATGCATGAGGCAAAGAGTCATTGGCTACTTTACTCTCTTCACTCATTTTATAAGATCACTTGTGTTTTATTTCTTCTTGACATGCAACAACCCTTTATTTGCCATTTGTTTCATAAACCTTTGACACATTTCTCCTTTTTTTTATTAAAATTCTCTTTGTCAACTTATTTAATTTAAACTTCTTCAATTTCCACCATTTTTGTTTGCTTCTTCTCTAACTAAAAACTCATTAATTAATTACATTCAAAATAAATTTTACTTTGAAATTTTCCTCTTTTTTTTTTTGGTTTCTTTAAACACCCTTTTAATTTGTATATTTTTTTGGTTGGTGAAGAGTTTAAACTATGGAGACAAATCAACCTGTTAGTGATTCTTGTTTAGCAATTGGTAATGTATCCCAGGTAATATCTTTTACTCTTCATGTTAATTTGGTGTTTTTTTTAGTATAGGGTATCGGTTTTTCAAAAGTATGTTCACAATAGACACGTTTAAAAAATCGTTTTTTGTCTATATTTATTAGTAGGTTTTGCTTAGAGTCTTAAAGACCCTTATAAGTTAAGACTATCATAAAACTTCTTTCACTAACTACAAATTTTAGCCGTATTTAAATATGTTATGAGAATTGTGGTAGCTTACAACGGTCTTAAATTAGAATTTATCTATATTTGTTGATTACAAGAATATTTGCGTTGGATTATTCGTTATTTATTCTCTATTTGCAATTTATATGAATTTTTCCTAATCTGTAATTTTTTTTTTTGGTGAAAACGTAAGAGAGACGTGTTATGAGGAGACAAATGTTTTTCTGGTAGATTGACGAAACCAAGTGTTAATTAACTAACAAGTTACGCAAAATTATATGTAAAAATGTAAGATCGTGTCATGATAAAACGGTGCTCATTTTCTATATGATTGAAAGAGTAGAAAAATTAAAGTGGTCACATGTTTATTTAATACGGAATGATGGTAATAAAACGGTCACATGAAAGATTATATAAGAAGTGAGAATAAAGTTACGATGAAATGTTAGTCACTTATCATGTTTGTAATCAATTTATGTTTGAAAATCTGTCAATTTTTATAGGTGTGTAACTTGTAATTACTCCCTTCCTCCCGGTCAATACGTCACTATTTTCATTTTGGGGTGTATCAGTGAATACGTTACTATTTTCATTTTTAGTAAGATTTTGTATGTAAAAAGTGATTTGCAAGTGGATTGGATAATCATATTTTATTGTTGTATTAGACATCTATTTGCATTTTCATAATATTTGTGTAAAAAATAATAGTTACGTGTTGACTGGGACGGAGGGAGTACAAAATGACCAAATTGTCCTCATATCAATATTTTTTTATATATTTAAACAAAATAAAAAAATGCCACGTGACATCATATGATTGGCAGTGTATGAGAAGTCTCATACACTTAGTGTAAATGTATCATCTTCCTTATTTGTTGAATATACAAAAACTCATAAATCGAAGGAAAGAATATTCTTATACTCCGTACTATATAAAGTCTATATTAGGTAATTTCACTTGGTAAGGTCAAAACAAAAAAAAAAAAACATTCAACTCGCAATTACAATATTATTCCAAATACAAATTGAATTTGTATAATAAGTAAGTACATTATAAATTTTGAAAAATAAATAAGCACACTCTAATTAAAAATACGAGACAATAAGTCAACCATATTATGACGAGGACTAAATTTAGATTGCAAAGGTTTAGCCTTCCACATACTAAGTGAAACCTTTTCTTCCATGTCGATTTCTCCAACGCTTTCGAAATCGAAACATTGTATTAAAGATCCCAATGTCAAGCTAACCACCCTCATGGCTAAGTTCGCACCGGGACAGGCTCGTCGACCCGACCCAAATGGCATGAATTGATATCCAATTCGATCACCTTTGACACCTTCAAACCTCTCAGGTTTAAATATCGTGGGCTCGTCCCAAATGGTTGGGTCATTTTGAATAGCCCATAAGTTCAAATTTAACATTGTACCCTTTGGAATATGGTACCCACCAACTATACAGTCAGAGGATGACTCATGAGGTAAAAGTAAAGGGCCCGGTGGGTACATTCGAAGCGCCTCGTTTACTATGGAGTGGAGATAAGGAAGATGTGCCAAGTCCGATTCTTCGAGAAGTCGATTGTTTCCAACATAGTCGTCGATTTCTTGTTTCGCCTTTTCGAGTGCTTCGGGGTTGGTTAGAAGAAGTGTTAGTGCCCATTCCATTGTGCTGGCTGATGTTTCAGTTCCGGCCAGTAATAAATTCTGTTCATTTTGTATTTAACATTATAATTAGCCTAAAAATTTAAATTACATTAGTCTTACATTATATGCTATAAATTAGATCTATCAAAATTTAATCCAATTTGAAAATCCTATTTGAATTGAACTGACTCAACTTGACCTATGTCGTCCAAATATGACTTGAAATCCTAATCGATCCAACCTGTATTAAGTTTCAGATTTCATATTTCCCTTATTAATAGTATATAACAATTTAACTTGTAAGTCACCATTATTTTGTTAAAACATCCAAGCAATGAAGCAAAGAAGGTGGTCTATCTAATACTCTAATAAAAATTAACCAATCCTTTGATAATATCGATAATGTAAGACGATCTTTCAAAAGAATATCGAGAAGTAAATAAGTGAAAAACATTACCTGAACCAATCCTTTGATAATATCATCGGTAGAATACTCAGGATCTCTCTGTTGTAACTCCAGCAAATCCCATATCAAATTCTTACCATTCTTCTCATCAACATTATCATCACCATTATTACTCTTTGATCTATATTCCGCCATCTTCGTCTTCTGTTCGTCCAACAATTCCTCAAAAAAGTCGTCCATTTTCGTAAACACCTTCCGAAACCTCTTCTCAGAAAGCGTCTGCAATCCGACGAATCTCAAAAACGGAAAAAAATCAACTGCGCAAAACGTCTCCCCTTGCAACTCCTTAACAATGTCGTCAAACTTCAACGCAGCTTCACTCTTCTCGTGGCCGCCGCCATAAATTCGTTTCCCAGCAATCATTCTCATCATCACATTGTTAGCTAGCCCCATTATAGCCGGCTTAATCTCCACGACTCGATCTTTACCCTGAACGTAAAGACTCAGTATTAGTCTCGTCACTTCTTGAGCACGTATATGGGCCAGGGTATTAACTCTATGAGGGGACAGTATCTCAGTCGAGGCGACCTTACGGTGGGCCCTCCACAGCGGACCGTAGGGGGCCCACAGCATTGTGGTACGCTCGTACCCGACAATGTTGGACCCTACAATGAGAGGGCGGTTGGCGAAGGTGATGTCGTTTGTGTGGAGGCAGTCCTCGGCCGCAGAAGCCGAGGAGACTAGGATGGTTCGACGTAGGCCGAAGTTGAGGAGGATGATGGGACCGTGTTTTTTTGAGAGGGCGGCGAAGGTGCGGTGGATGGTGGTCGGGTTTTTGAGGAGGTGGAGGTGGCCTAGGAGTGGGATTGTAGGGAATGGTGAAGGTGGTAGGTTTTGGAATTTTTGTAATATTAATTGAGTTAATATGTAAGAAATTATGAAGATTAAAAAGTAGATTATAAATGTGATTATTATTTCCATTTTAATTTTTTGAATTTTTTGTAATGAAATGATGTTGTAGTTTAATTTTTTGTTATGATAAATTTGTAAGAAGTTGGATTTTTATAAGAGCATGGAAGGTTTGGAACAAATGTATTACGAGTACTTGGAAGATTCTTGTAATGCTTGTGGAACAAGAAATTTGTCCTTTATCTAAATTAATAAAAAAATGTTATTGAGTTGTTTGTTTATCTTTTTATTTTGGAAAAAATGAATTTAAATTGTACATTTTTATTGCACAGAAATATAATTGATCGATTTATTATTCAAAATCATTAGTTCAAAATTCATATCACTGATTATTATGCGACAAATTATAATTTTATATAAAAAAAATAATAAATTTATGTCAATTTTCAAAATAGAAAAATAATCTAATAAAAACTATCAATATAAATATTACAATTTATATCTCGAAAAGTGTGGAAAAAAAATATAATGAAATGAGATGAATCTAGAGTACTTGGAAGAGTGTTGAAGAAATGCTTGGGGAACAAGATATTTGGTCATTGTAGGATTATAAAAATGGTGATGATGCTAATTAGAACTTTCCTTTCTAAGCAAGTAGGAATTTCTTATAATAGTTGTTGCTAGTAGTCGATGAGTCAACATGTACGACGGAACTATATAATTGCCACTACATAATGCTATCGTAAGGGCAGACGACCAAGGGCAGGCGTCTTATAAGATCTCTAGTACAAATTAATTATGCCGTCTATTTTAGTCATTGTTTATTTTTTCGATTTTGCTAACATGTGTTTAGTGGACACATGTTAAGAAACTTAATGAGGAAATAATATCAAATATTTATTACTTAAAATAATGAATTAATAGAATATTTTAATTTTCGATTCAATAATCTTTCACATGTGACCATTAGACACATGTTAGGAACACCCATATCTTTATATATATGGTTTCATATAATTTTTTTTTCACGTGAAGACGATTATATAGAAGTGAGCATAAATCATTGTAATTATAAATAATAGTGTGGTTTCATCCAAAAAAAGTTAATAGAAGGAAAATGATGGATTTGAATAATGATTCGAATGAATATCGTACACCCTACTTGCATAGTGAGTCCCATTTGAAGGCTCGATTTCCCTCCACATACCAAACTTCAGCGAAAACAGGTAAAAGTAATCAACCCCCTCCTAGTCAAACCTCTTATACATGGCAAGAATCTTATAGTCGTCGAGACTTGAATTAAACGCACCAGCTACAGGCAATGCATCGCGATGAACATCTTTAATCGTTTTGCTCTGGTGAGGGATTGACTCATATTGGTCAGTTAGTTGATTCCACGGCGAAAATATATGGCCACGCTCCGTCTCAACGTAGCTAGCGATATCATAAAGACGTAATATGCCATTAGATGAACCAACTATGATACTCCCTCTATTTCATTCATTTAGCCCCACTTTTCTTTTTGGCAATTTCTCTCATGTAGCCCTATTTCTAAATTCATCTACTTTTTGCATTGAAAATTACCAAAATAACCCTACTTTTTCATAATTTTCCATACACACAACTTACATATTATTTGAAAATATCATTATACCCTCACTTTTTCCCACTTTCTTAAAACTCGTGCCAAATCCCAATGGGGTTTTATGAATGAAATGTAGGGAGTATATTCTTTAGTTTGTTTGTTAAGTTCATCAAAGCATAACTTTTCCAAGTATAGTAGTAGATGAATTATCAGAATCATTGTAAGACAGTAGGAGCATTTCATACGTACGGCAGACATGATACAAAAGAAATTTGGGGTTACCAAAGGAGTATTGTAAGTGGGCTTTTGCAAACTTAGGTTATGTAATTTCGCACTTTCAAGACTTGCAGACCAATTTGAATCGCTTCAGCGATTTAACCAGAAGTCTTGGAAAAATGTGGGTTAAGAATATTTCATCCGGAATTCTCTGTCGGGGAGATTCAGTCGAATCATTCTATTGCAATTTCATCATCTTTTCTGATGACATTGTGTTGAATTGTAGAAAGTTTATGATTTTTAGGATTAACAAGGCTCAAAACCCCAATTTAGAACAAAGAAATCTAGGGTTGAAAAATGTTGGTATAGAAACGAAGAAGAGAAAAGACTGATGAAGAAATATTGTGAGAATTAGAATTGTATTACTTTAATTATCAATACAATATGCTGCTTATATAGTGTCGTACAAATAACAACCTCTAACTAACTCTTTTCTGACTAACTTCTAACTACCCAATTATCTCCAACTACCATACCATCTTGTAACGGTTCGTTTACCATTTGGTTCGCTTTGATTATCGGTTTGAACGGTTCGAACCATATAAATATATAAAGTTCTAATTTTTCATAAATCAAATATGCTAATCTTTAACGAATTCAGTACAACAAATCATCACTTATGCCACAGAAATTGTGTTGCCACGACCACTTGTGCCACGAAACATTTTACAGTGGTAAATAGCCTAGCCACTAAAATTTGACACTTGTGCCACCAAATTTTGTACAGTAACATTTATATGTAACAACGACGCCGTCTAAAATAACCCAAAATGAGCATTACAAATCCGAAATAAACTCGTCATTAGTAGCAAAATCTCTAGACTAAATGACTTCGACTAGTGGCTATTAGCTAGTATTAAAATTTACAGATACTAAAATCGAGATATACTCGTCATTTGCAGCAACATATCTAGACCAAACGAATTCATTTAGTCGTTAGACATACTAAACATTTACAACTTTAAAACCGAGTCCACATCACATTCCTTAGTCTTTTTACTAAATAATAATTCACCAAAAAGCGGTAAATTCCAAAATAATATTCGTCATTGTGTCCACGTCAGCAAAATTATTACTTTTTTTTTTAAATTGAGGGCAAGTTATTACTTGAAGTCATATACTTCTTCCATTCCAATCATTTGTTAACGTGTGATATCTAATGGTTTATGCATAGAGCTGGCAAGTCTGACCCGACTCGAGTGACCCGTCCCGACCGGATGATGACCCGTAACTCGATAAGACCCGATTAAGGTAAACCTGAAACTCGACCTGACCCGACCCAAGATGACCCGTAACCCGAATTCGACCCGATAACTATTTGACCCGACCCGACCCGACTCGGCAGCTGACTTGACCCGAAAAATGACCCGGCCCCTAAGCTGATCTGACCTTATGAGATACGATTGAGTCGAAAATATAATTTGTCAGAAAGATGTTTTAAACAAGATAATGAATTACAGAGCTATACTAGGCAAAATTTAACGTAAACCAAACATGACTAGATAGATTATCATCATAACTCGACACGCAAAAAACCCAAACCAACTCAACTTGATCCAAATTTGTCTTACACTGACAAATTTATCGAAATCACCGATCCAATAGCGAACTCACTCCATCAGAACTCAATCTAAGTCGACAAATTTATCAGAATAACCTGGCCCGATAATGACCCGATCCAACCCGATCTCGACCCGACCCGACTAATATGTCTTAATGACCCGACTCGACAGCGGCCCGAACCCGACCCGAACCCGAGCTATGAACTGATTCGATTAACCTAACCCGAAAGCGACCCGAACCCGACCCGAAGATTGTTATGACCAGATAGTGACCGACCCGATCGGACCCGACCCGACCCGAACCCGACCCTACTGACCCGATTGCCATCTCTATCTATGCATGATAAAATTAGAACTTTAAACAAATTCTCATTTGAAAACGAGTTATCCATCTTAACCTTATACGAAGTACTTTTTATGGATTATACAATTTTAATAATATAATGTCCATATACTCGACCTAAAAATATAATGTCCATATAAGTGAACATATAATAACAACTTCCGTGTATTAAGTTAATCTATACTCGTATTTATTTATGTACTTCTTCATCTTTGTTAGCAACAATGAAACTTGTGATATAATGAGATTTGTATATTGAACGTGATTAAGATGATTTACAAAGAAGAGTTACAATCCCTATATATACATAGGAATACTATCAGTAATTATAGAAAGAATAATATTCTACCATTATACTAGGGATATCCTACCATAAGTATGTGTGAACATATATCAGTAATATCACAATATGAGCTGTATGATTATATCGTAATCTACGGTTTCCATAATATGCTAACAATCTTAACTTCATTTCTTACCTTTATTTTTGTATATATTCTGAAATTTATAATAAGTATCTGAAGTTTTTGTTAAAATTTGCAGAAATTTTCTAAAGTTCTCTTTACTTTTCGTAAGTTTCCTGAAATTTTGATGAAATATCAAATGTAACAATTCTATTTAAATGGATAAATTTTCAAATGAGTGCTACGCATAAGATGGATAAATTATGATAAAATGTGACCATCTCAATGATTATTGTTGCTACTATTTTGCAAATTTGTGACCATTTGAAAATAGTCAGACCTCACAATAAGTCTTATAGTAATCGCAACGACCATTAAAATGACCTTATTACCCGTCGTACGTGTACAACAGTCTAATACGAACATTAGTTCAGAGCATGTCAGACAAGAAGAACGCGAAGAAACCTATTAACATTATTGGATAAGCTGATGTACATGGATAGCTGTGTTTAGCTTTCACTCAGAAAACCATTAATTACATGAAATCGAAAGCACAAACCAAACTATTTCTCTATCCACATTCAACTACACGATCCCTTGTTATGCAACTGTACATTTTCGCCGTCTACCACTAGCAATTCTTGCGAATCACCTGCCTAAGCGACATGACGGTCCCCCTGTGTCGACCAAAGCCCTTCTGTTTGTCTATCCTACATGCTATTGAGTTTTCGACTTTTGGCCAGTACGAACCTGTTTACCCTCTGGTTGTTAGACGGTCATTGTACTTCCCGTCAACCAGGCTCAGTAGGAAGTCTGTAAATATGTGCTCATACTCTGGCATCTTACCATAACCTGCGTGTATTTCGGTATTTTAATCATCGAAAGCTACACCTGTTTCTCAAATTCTGAAGTAAAATTGCAACTCACCAGGGAAATAGTTAATATCAATCACATAGTATTTGTCTCGACTCCCATATTCTCGTATCATATCCAGATTAAACAAGCAAAGACCCTGCAAGAATTCAGAGCGCGTTCAGTTCCTGTTATCTATCTGATCAAGATGATAATTGAAGGTGATGAATCAAAAGAGTTGGGAGCTACCAGTCGACGACGAAGTCCTTTAGCGAGTTTTTCCAATAACGGTCTAGGAGGCAGCTCTGCAAAGAAATAAATGAAAAGAGTTTAAGCATGATCAGAGATCATTACAATATTATCCTAGTACATTTGAAGTGTCTGAATTGTAGCACGATAAATGGTTTAGATCTACGCAATCTGATCACAATAAATTATATGAAATTAGAACGGCGACAACATTGACCGAATGCTAGCTACTTGATTGGGAGTACATTATAAGACGTGTAATCAATTTAGTCAACCATATAAATGTGACAGCTCGAGGATTTACCAGCAACGTCAGGGTCTAAATCTGCATCGTCCGCTGATGCTACAGCGCAAGAAACTCTAGGGAATCGAAAAACACCAGAAGTCTTGGACAATTCCCGCTTACTAACATTGGGTAGTGAGAATCTTCTGACGACCTTTATAGCATCTCCAACGATGAACACTTTGAACATTACACCACCTGCGAGCATTGTATAGTTTCAGAATTAACGTAAAAACCATTGTAGACTTGAAATTGGTTAACAGAAAATGATTGAGAGTTTACCATGATTCACAAACTCCTGTAACACGAGAGGCGGCTCAAGGTTTTGTAGAGAGTACTGATCATAAGCGAGTGACAATTCATGTGATTTTGCGGTTCCATCTGCAATAAGAGGCTTCGCAACTGAAAAAAGAGACAAACATCTTTCGTCAGCTGAATGATCAAAACGAGACGCTTTTTTTACCAGTATTTCCAACACTTTAAAGCATAATTCTAATTTGCTTAAGCGAGATATATGTAAATCATTATTGTATTCAGCAAAAGAACATACCAAGAGGAAGGTTTAATCCCGCCTTTGCTACCGCAAAAGGAATGGATGAAGAATCCTTCTTAATAACCAATTGCCGAGGAACATTAACTTTCCCTGCGAATATATTTTCGTTGGAACATTATTGACAAAATACAATGTTACAAAAACGTCACCATATGACCTATTTATCCCTTCACTTTAGTCGATTTATCTCATTATCTTTTCTTTTTGGACAGAAGATTGACATGGGCCAATCGACTAAAATAAAAAGAGTAACAAATTCACAAAACATTGGTTGAGTCAACCATTAATGAAACGGCATGCCTTACCATAAGTGTCCGACAGGTTCAAGTCAGCAACAGCCTGCATCATCGACTGACGATTGTGTAAATGCAGTATGGCATCCGGTGGATCCAGGACAGTAACTTCTGGATGTGTATTCCGGTAATCCTACATACACAAGTACTAAGCTGTAAGCAATACGTACATGGTGCCATAGGAGCTGAAATTGAAATCAGCACTCAATATCTACGGAAGAGACGTCCGAAGAAACTCGTTACGAAAATGGAATAAGTAGTGTGTTGGAGAATGTATTGGTGTTAATGTCTTTAGGTGTTAGGTGTTGGTTAGGCAATCCTAATTAATATCGTCTCTAGAGCCTTCCCCTAACTTCTATATATATATATATATGTTGTACCTCCATTTGTGAAATATGAATGAATGAATACAAACTATTTCTCGATCATATTTTGTATTTTCTATCATAGTGCTCTTGGTGACGATTGTTAAACAAGCAAGTGTAATATGATGTGACGGCACAGTTTAGCATGTCTCGTTCTCGTATCAGTCATGCTAGTAGTCAAAGTTTAATTACGGTTGTCAGTTACATATCAGCCCAGGGTCGGCCATACTGAAATTTATCGTCGATCTTATGGAAGTTTACATTTAAAGAACAAGCACTGAGGTAAGTGAGCTTATATAATACTTTTGACATTCTAGATGAAAAAATGTAAGCATTCTCTCAGATACATAACTAACACAAACAGAATGATAAACAAGCGGATATGATAGCTTAGGACAAATTAGACATTATCAATGAACGTTAATTATCGACAAAACAAAATGTCATCGAGATTAAATAGTAACCAACCTCAAGATCGTGGCGCCAGTCTTTTCCTGTTAACTGCACCAATTGAATGCAAAATCATTAGACATAGTAGTACGTTTGCGAGGGGAATTTTGAACTGTACAAAAGTTTAAAATCTGTTGCAACCGAAGGGGTATTATTAAGAGAGGCTAAAGTATTAGTTCTATACTTAAAACAGTTGGTCTAATATTGTTCTCAAAACCCGAAAATTGGCAAATGTTTGTGCTTTTAATCATAGGCCTCGACGATATTGAATATCCATGTGACATTTGACGCAATTGTAATTGTTTCTAAGGCTCTTGAATGTGTATATTCCGAAAACATTTCAACAAGTTAGTTTCGGACATTTTGTAGTCTTCGAAATTAATGCTCTGTATAAAAGTTTCATTTATTTATTTCATTTCACATCAGTTACGAATGGAAAATTGGAATTTTTTACACTATTATCCATTTGGTCTATTACTGCTTTTAAAACTCGAAAATTATGAATTTTTTACGCTTTTATCAATAGACTTAAACATTATTCAATATTAATATCACATTGAAGCGAGTGTAATTGTTCAGAAGGCCTATATATTTCCTAAACATTTTAACAATTTAGCTTCGGGCAGACGGGCACATTTTATAGTCTTTGAATTAAACTTAATTGATTTTTAATTCATTTCAATTCAGTATCGAAAGAAAAACCATTGTTTACCTTGTGAAGTACAATGTCAAATGGACCTTGTTCGAGAAGTGATTTGTTTTGATCAATTGCCACAAATACTATGCCCTTCAACCTGTGAATTCGTTGAATCGGTGTGTTAATGAATCGAACATGGAAAATGTTTATCCTCAAATATCATAACTTAGATACGACGGTAAAGAAAATCATTGCAATCAAATCACAACATATGCACCAACTAGATAAAAGGTTTGTGATTAAAAAAATTCGAAAGAAATGTTCATAAAATTTTATTTTCGAATAATAAGTTTGTATGTGAATTAATCTAACAAATGATGATGTCAAGTACTTCACATAAATGTGTAGGACACAAAGACCGATCATTGTGACTAAGGTGTGATCATTTTAATGCTTAATATGATTATTATAATGTTTATTGGAACCATTTTTAACATCCAAAAGATCTATCCACGTATCTGTACAACAATGAATTTGGCTAAAAAAAATAAACACGATTTTGATTTGATAAACGTTGTATATATATGAAGCCTCAACTAAGTATGGGCTAAGGCTTTTTTTTTTTTGTTTTTTGTTTTTTAGTTTGATCCATTAGGTTTAGTTCACTTCTTTTCATGACTCCCAAAATTAATCAATATAAAATTATTATTAATATTATTATTAATTTTTTTTTTTATCCAACAACAATTATTATAGAAATCAAACAATCAAATGTCGCCGGCAGCCTAGAAACAAGCTGCGCGCCCACCCCTTTGGCAATGGAAAAACAGACTCTAGTAAAAATATGGGCAGCTAAACGAGAACTAGAATCTAAAGCTAAAGA
>JAUEKU010217099.1:0-16333 GCA_032274805.1 Gypsophila paniculata | reverse complement strand
TTAAACAAAGTATTAAAGATAGAGAATTGTCTTACAAAAGATTAGATTAGGAAGTTTGAAAGATTACACCAAGATTATGGAGAGATTAGCTCTCCATTAAGACTAAGATTAAAGCTTACTAAAAAGATTAGATCTAATGAGAGTTTTTGTAAAGTGATTCCAAAGATCCTTTCTAAACCCAAACCTAAGCCTATTTATAGGAGAAGAAAGAATGGGCCTCGAAATTTAGAAAGGCGGATCCAAAATAAATGCCCGATACATAAGGCGTGGCCTTCGCCCGTCGGCGTGGGCAGCGCCAAGCTGCAGAGTTGTTTGCTTTTGTTGCTTCTTTTCTTCCCCATTTGACCTTGTTGAGTTGTTGCACCTTGTCTTGTCTTGGATTCCAGTACTAGCTTGAGGTTATGACTACACTCAATGTCTCGGACTCTTGGAACTTGATTCATAAAAATCGATTATTAGTCTCTCGGGATGGATTTCGGCATTTTCTATATTAAACTCATAAAACCGCTCCAAAACTCCCTCGAACTTACCTAAATAATCCTAATTAACACCTACGGAGTACTAATTATGATTCATCACCCGCCACTTTACCTATATGTGAGTTTAAGTCCCACACGTTTAAAAGGTGTAATTAGGCCCCATAACTTAACTTTAAGGTGAAAACTAAGACTAATTATATTTCCCCCAATTTCTCGTCTATTATTTCGCAATATATTGAAATTGAAAATATTGTATACAAATAAATTCAAAATAAATAAATTACATATTCATACGTAATAAAACCCTTGTGCATCTTTTCTTCTTTAATCATTCTCCTTGAAGTTGTTATCTTTGTAGCTCCATGTCGAAGTGCTCCATTCAAGGTACACGCGATTCAATTCAGTCGGTCTTTTATATCACTGTCATATTTTTCCATGTTTACTCAACTTCTTGGTTAATCAAACACGTGCATCATATTTGATCAATTTTTTATTTGAATTAGGGTTTAAGAAACCTGTTAAAAAAAACACACACAATCAATCACTTTGAGCGTATAATATCAATTTCTACAATCAACAATGCTATTAAAAACGTGACCACTGTTATATCTATTTTATCCGTTATTGAGTAATTTGTGATCACTTTTAGAGAGCTAAAAAAGTAGTCAAATTTTACATAAAGACGTACGATGTTTTCAATTTTTAATATATCGCGAGATAATAGACGAGAAATTGGGGGAAATACAATTAGTCTTAGTTTTCACCTTGAAATTAAGTTATGGGGCCTAATTATGCCCTTTTAAACGTTTGAGATTTAATCTCACATAGAGGTAAAGTGGTAGGGTTATTTTACCACTTTCGCAATTTTTTTTTATAAGATAATATTTGTCAAATTTTAAATTCTCTAAAATACGGAAATGTGAAAAATGTGAGAGCATAAAAAGAAAACACAAAGATGCGGACAAAATGGACAGTGGACACTTCCCCTCTCGCTGTCAAACAGAAGCAACACAGCGCTAATCATACTATTTCGGTATTCTCACAATTAATCAATCAAAGGGTTTTGTTTTGTTTTTGGGTTCATCAACACAAACACAAAAAATACCCCCAAATTAAATTAAACCCCCCAATTATTTGAAATTCCTCTTTCAATCAATCAATCAAATTAATTTTTTCTGGGGTTTTACTGGACTTGTGTGGGCCCCACACCTCCATTTTACTTGTCTCCCTTCACTCTTCTCTCTCTCTCCTTTGAATGTGTCCTTCCATTCCAAAACCCTAATTTTTTTTTTTTTTCCTTCTATATGTAAGTTCCCAACTTTAATTCAACAAACATTGTATGTATTCAATTACGTCGTTCGATATTCAATTGATTCATTTCTGTGCTTTATTTGGTTCACATTCTAAAATACTGATTCTTTTCCAGAAGCCTGGTTTAGTTTTGTTTTGATGGAAAACGTTGTCGGTACCGGTCCGGAGAAGGAACCTCAACCTCCGCCTCCTCCTCCGCCTCCTCCAGGGGAGAATGGCTTTCTGAAAGCGCCAGTTGAAAACGGCGGCGCAACCTGCAATGGACTAACTTCTTTCCAAAAGAAGGAGCTTAGTGTGAACGACGCTCTTTCTTATGCCAACATACTTCGTACCAGAAATAAGTTTGCCGAGGCGCTGGCTATATATAGTGGCATTTTGGACAATGACCAAGATAATGTGGACGCTTTGATTGGAAAAGGGATTTGCTTGCAAATGCAAAATCAAGGCAGGCTCGCTTTTGAGAGTTTTTCTGAGGCTATCAGGCTTGATCCTCACAATGCGTGCGCTCTTACTCACTGTGGTATTCTTTATAAGGATGATAGTCGACTTGTCGATGCTGCTGAGGTATCTTTCTTTGCTACCCACCTTTCACTTTGACAAACTTCTAGTGTGTCAACTGCCAAGCATTTTAGCAATGCCAGTTTTTTGTATAATTTGCTCTATGACTTGACTACTTTCATATGGTTAAAATCTTTTTAAACTGTGGCTACTGCTCGTTATTTTCATTGTTTTGGTGCTTTTCTGCAAACCGTATATGAGCACTGCTTCAATTGGCATCAAAATGAGTCACTTGTTAGTATTCAGAGTTGCCAAAGAGTCATCGGTGAATGGTATCTACTTATCCGGTATATTTTGAGTGCACTCTTGGGCGTTCAAATGAAGCACTAGTTAGTGTCCAGGGTTACACTCTACTAAGCATGTATCACATGATATTTACTAGCGAGGTTGTGTTTTTACTCCCAGGCAGCAACTTGTAACTATGATTGTCTCCATCTGTTGTTCACTTAATCACCTGTTAAAATCTTTACGGCTTTAGCTCGTGTGTCCGAACTTGTTAAAGAAGTGTTGGAAGGCAGGGCATGAATCTTTCAATAATAGTACTAACAGCAGGTCTCTATCAGGTGATCAAATCATTGGTTGAACTTAGAAGTGTGTTGTTCTGTGTTTATAGATCATGTTATGCTTTTGCATTACGTAGGTGATCCTTTTGTATAACACTCCATGAGATATCCTCATTAATGGTTGACATGACAATTTTCATTGTAAAGATGTTGGGAGTGAAAGTGCTTCAGAGAATTATGACAACTTTGACCTTATATATGCAAATTAGTTGATACTTTGATCTCCTTTTAGGTGTCCATGGCTTCTTGCTATTTTTGTGAAATATATCAGGAAATAAACGACGAACTCATTGGCTAGGAATTCACTTATTATCTTCTTTAGGGAATCATCACGTATGTATTTGTTTGTTTCTCTACTTATGCAAAAGGGCACCTTGTAGGTAAAGAGGGAAATTGTTTTTCTTTTTTTCTTTTTTTTTTTTTTTTAGTGATACTCCCTCTGTCTCATGTACTCTTTACGTTTGGGTTTCGATCGACGTTTAAGAGAACCATATACAAGTGGCTTTGAAGAGTAATTTTCCATAACTACTACTCCCTTAACTATTAGCTGTGGAGTATGGGTTTCCTCAACTAATAACTTTATCCACCTGTCCATGAACCACCCCACCAGGTACTAGCCACACCCCTAACTTAACAGCTACCCCATATATCCCCCAATACGCCGAGCATCTTTCCTGATGCTGCCAACATCTCCCCCATCCACCTACCCACCCACCTTCGGCCACCCTCCCTAACTCAATGAAAACAATCTCCCTCACCTTAAATCTAGGTTTTCTCGGGTGGGGATGGGAGTCCAAGGGTTGGGTGACTGTTTTTCAAAGTTTGGGGGTTGATGATGTTGAGGTTAGGGTCAAAACATTTTAGGTGAGAGAGGGTGTTTTTGATAGTGGCCAGCTGAGTGGGAGGTGGGTCGGCAGGATTGAGGGGTTAGGTTTGTGATATGTGGCTGTTAGGGTGGTGGTACGAGGTTTTTAGGGTGATGTTGGGCTGTTAGAGATAGGTTGCCTAGATGAAGAGGAGGGTATAAGTGTAATTGTCTCTCTGAATAATTACCCAAAATGAGAACTTAAAGAATCTATTGAAACAAATATGGGTTTATTTCATTTTTATGCTCCTATATTTTGTTCTTAAAAGTTGTTTTGTTTTTAAAGTCTTATCAGAAGGCTCTGAGAGCTGATCCATCATATAAACCAGCAGCTGAATGTTTAGCAATTGTACTTACTGATATTGGGACAAGTTTAAAACTCGCCGGGAATACTCAAGAGGGGATACAGAAATACTATGAAGCCCTTAAAGTAGATCCACATTACGCTGTAAGTTTTATTTTATTTTTTTTGATTTTTCAATCATAATGATAATGACGTAGACATTCATTCAACATGCATCAGATTTTAACAATCTATGCCGTTTTATCCGCAGCCTGCATATTATAACCTCGGAGTTGTATATTCTGAATTGATGCAATATGACACTGCTCTCACGTGTTATGAGAAGGCAGCTTTGGAGAGGCCCATGTATGCTGAAGCATATTGTAACATGGGAGTCATATACAAAAATAGAGGGGACTTGGAGTCTGCAATAGCGTGTTATGAGAGGTAATTTCCCTAGTTGCATTCTGTTAGTCATTTGTCAGTTATTCTGATTTCGTTGGTTGGGAATTGCATTTTTGCAATACTTTCACTGAAAATTTGGGTGTTAATTCCAACAAGTCTTATTTTTATGCTATCAGTGTATGTGTAAGTTATCGTCTATGTGTAACTGGCGTTTAATTCTTGCAAAAAATCTTTGCCGTAATTATGATATGCTCTTTCCAATCTTTTTCTGCGTTGTCTGTCTCAGGTGTCTGACAGTGTCTCCAAATTTTGAGATTGCTAAAAATAACATGGCAATAGCTTTGACCGATTTGGGAACAAAGGTAATTTCTGCTTTTGTACGCTTCAGCAGTTTCTTGGCATTGCCCCAAGCCTCATTGTTGAGAGTAGCTTGTTTGTCAGATTCCTTGTATGATTAATTTACATACAATTGAAGGAGATACGTGATACGAGTGTGTCATGGATTTCGGAGTAATTTTAATTGGTGAATCTTACACCAGAATGACTGTTCTCTTCCATCTTCTCCCGTTTGAACAAAGCTTTAAAGAAGAGATAAGTTATGAAATTTATGTATAATTCTATGAATATCTGATGACTGATACAGTTAGGACATTGTTGAGTGGCATGAAAAAGATGGAAGCTTCTTTAACATTGTAACATTTGTAAGGAGTAGATACAAATAAACTGGATACTGCTCCTGAATGTCCTCAATCTTTATATTCCGGTTGCTCATCAATTGTAAATCTGCAGCTCTTGAAGGAACTGATAGTTCTGTGTCTCGCATAAATCATTGTGCGTATAGTGTGTCTTTGACCTATTCCTTTTGCTGAGATTGCTTATAACATTGAAAAATGGAATTGTATCTTTTTCTTCTGTTATGTGTTGCTTCTCTAGACTATATTTGGTTTCGTGTTGACAATTTCCAATGACATAAAACTTTCTTCAGGTCAAACTAGAGGGAGATATTGAGCAAGGTGTAGCATACTATAAGAAGGCACTCTATTACAATTGGCATTATGCTGATGCAATGTATAACTTGGGTGTAGCTTATGGTGAAATGCTAAAGTTTGAGATGGTAAGCATTGCATACAAACATATCTAACTTTGTCCCTCCCCTTTTGTGCCTACTGTAACGTTGCAGTGTTTGTTTTTTCTTGCGCTTAAGATGATTTGTCTGATACCCAACTCTTTTAACTTCTGGCTTCACCTTGATTACATTTTATTGAGGAAACGTTTTTGTGTTATTTTTCATGCAGGCTATAGTTTTTTATGAACTTGCTTTCCATTTCAATCCTCACTGCGCAGAAGCTTGCAACAATTTGGGGGTTATTTACAAAGATCGTGAAAATCTTGATAAGGCTGTCGAGTGCTACCAGGCAATCACAGTTTCTTGTGCATCACTTATGAAGTATATTCATGTTCATTGTAGCCATCTTGGCAATGGCTATTATTAATACATCGTACTGTACTGCAGATGGCTTTGTCAATTAAACCAAACTTCTCTCAGTCTTTGAATAATCTCGGTGTGGTATACACAGTCCAGGTGCTGTTTTCTGATTCATGCTTGTTCCCATGAAACCCTATTACTGGCAAATGCTTGTTTTTGACTTTGCTCTTAATACAGGGTAAAATGGACGCTGCTTCTAGCATGATTGAGAAAGCAATAATTGCAAATCCCACATATGCTGAAGCTTATAACAACTTGGGTATATATTTTCTTTCTTTATTGTGCCTACACACACCAATATATTTCAAGTGAATCATCCCTGTGTAGGTGTTATTCAATGTCTCATATTTTTCCAGTTCACGTTATTTAAGTGCTGGTAGATGGGAAACACTGAATTGTGACTTATCCACTTGTGTCATAGGCCACAAATTTTTTGGTATTAGAATAAAGAAGTTAGGAGATGTTTAAAGGGCTGCTTTGCTCTCTGATTACAATTTCTCAAAATATCTGTTGCATACTCATGTTTCTGAACTAGGACTGTGTATTTATAGGCTAAGACCCCTCATTTTTCAGACGGGGCAGCCTGAGCTTTGTGACTATATTAGTGACAGTAAGTGAGGAGTGAGAGTGAGCTCCAACTTTGGGAGATAGGGGGTAGTGGTTGAGGGGCAAAGCAAGGAGGGATGTTGCTGGGTGGGGAGGGGAAGGAATATGTCTTGGTGTACATAGCTTGTGGCCAAGTTATGTAATTAGCCTGAACTAAGGAGAGAGAGACTCTGCACGGTTGCTGGAGAGGGAGAAGCGTTGCTGCCCAAGAATGTAAAAACGGAATGGCAGAAGAGATGTCCGATTGAGGTTGGGCTGGAGAGAAAGCTCTGGCAGGGAGGACCGATTGAGGTTGGGCTGGTGAGAAAGCTCTGGCAGGGAGGGCGTCAAGTCCATTTGGTGGCTGTAAGGAGAGAGACTGAGGGTTGGAGGGAAAAGATGAGATGAGAGAGGGGGGTGAAGGAGGGGAATGGTGGGTTGGTCATGGTGGTACTGTAGTTTCTTTCGTTGGTGCTAGGGTTAGTTTTTGGTGGTGTGGTTCAAGAAGGGTAGTGATGAACCGTTCATGGTGGCAATGTTGTGGTAACATTAGTGGGTGGTGATGGGGTCGTTTGTGGTGATTTTATGGTTATTCTGTTGGTGGTAAGACTGTTTTCGGTGGTGAAAATTGCAAGGATTTGCCGTAGGGTCTCTTTTGGTGGTGGTGGTGGTGGTGGGTGGCTGTTCCTGCTGCATGATGGAGATGAAGGCAGTAGGATGCATGAAGGGTGTGTCAATTTTTCACTGTTCTTAAAAAGTGCGCTGGTGAAAGTGAGAAGAAAAAAAAAAGGAAGGAGAGAGTACAAGGTTAGCCCATTATTAGTAATAAAAGCCCGTTAATTTGTTTACATATGTGTTATTAGGACAAGATCATAATCTAAAAAGCCGATTGCACGTAGGAAGAATGGAAACTATGGTGGGACAACTTTTAAAAAATTGTGCAAGAAGGTGTAACATGTAACTGAAAACTGAGCGACTCAGAATGGAAAATATATCGAATGAATCTGTGAGTCAGTGATTGGCTAGATCCTGAAACCTGGCCCGCCTTTTGATAATAAGAGAAGAGTTCAATGGAGTTAACGGTACTCCAATGGTGGACACATTTTCTGTGAGTGAAAAGTTGAAGGACATGAGAAGAGGAGGAAGGAGAATAAAAACATTGTAGTCATTTATGCTTTACAATTGGGTCATTTTCCGTCACTTTGACAAATTGGTGGGATTTTCTGTAAATCTCAAAAATGTCTAAGAATTTAAGCATCATTTGTTCTTGTAGAGTTTGCTTTCGGAAATGAGTCTTAATACAAAGTAAAGGAATATGGGACCAAATGAGTGAGATGAAAAGAGAGTATTCACTTTCCTATCCATAGAGCCGAAACTAGTAGTGAATCATTAGGATGATAAGCTTAATATTTGATTACAAATTTCACAATGGTGAGGTGATAATTTTAACTTCCATATGCTGTTTTGTTGTTTCATGCTTCATTTATTTATTTATTTATTTCACATGCTTCCAATGATTAGTGTGCTCACTGTCTTTGGTTCGCGGTTTGCCTTTATTCTTTTCTTGATCTAGTGACATGTGTGTCTGAATTTTTGACTCTTCTTTTACTGTCCTTGAAATAATTATGCAGTTTGTGCAAACCTAAACTTTAATGTCCTTGTAATTGCAAATTTTCACCACTGCATCGTTTTCTCAGGAGTGCTATACAGAGATGCCGGAGATATATCTCGTGCTATTGAAGCATATGAACAATGTCTCAAAATAGATCCGGATTCACGGAATGCAGGGCAGGTAATCTGTTGTGATGCTTATTCCCATTTATTATTATAATTTTGCAGTTGGTATTACTCATAAACTATGTGTTTATTGTGGTTACTGGTTGTTTCGAGGCAAAGTAGGGCAAAGGTGCTATTATGACTGTTTTGGACTTCTGTGTTTGCAGTCTTGAATATGCAATTTTTTAACCTAGGCTTTTAGACCCTGGGCATATGAAGTCGCCTTTTTGGATCTGCGACCTTCATAGACTGATGCCTTTGTGTGAAAGTCACATTGTATTCGCAAATGTTGTTGTATTTTAATCTTCATGCCTCAAAGTTATGCGTTATGTATTCCCATTCTCAATTGATGACACAAGTCCTCTTCATGAATCCACTAATGAGTAGGCTGGGTTTGTTTTGTTGTTTGATCTTAGTATATTTCGAAGATACTGACTCAGTTTGGTGTGCTTCTAAATTGCATTGTCTGCCGTACACTTACCTTGGCTGTGAAAATATTAACGGTCTGCTACCCTGCCACTCATTGTATTCAGTTTGGTGTGCTTCTATATTGCATTGTCTGCCGCGCACTTAACTTCGTTCAGAAAATGTTAACTGTCTGCTACTCATTGTTGGGTAGAATGGGGAAAGACGGTTCTTGTAAATTAAAAATAGACATTATGTACCCATTTTTGTAAAGGTTTTGTGCTTATTTCATTAATTATAACATATGTATTTTTTTTTTAACATCTGTGATGTTATTTGGGTTTTCTTCAGAATCGCTTACTAGCTATGAACTACATCAATGAAGGGGATGACGACAAGCTATATGAGGCTCACAGGTAAACTTGACCCTAAGTACCCTTTCCTTCTGAAATGATTGTAATGCAGTGGTGGTGGATCTATGTTCTGTATTGTTCTTTCCTATATGGAACCTTTCAGATTATTATATGATAAAAAAAAAAAAAAATCAAAGCTCTGCTTTCTTTGTTTCGAAAATGATTTAACATTCAAATCGACTGATAGGGCAAGTTGTATGATAGGAGAACTTTGGTTGATAGCGCTAACTCAGGCTCTTCCATAGCTGTCAAACGATGAATAGCTGTGAGCTATGAGTGGAATGATGAGCTTTGCATGGAGTTAGTTACGTTGTTTGTTTAAATCGTCTGGCAGTCTAGGTCTATTTGTCAGTTGCTACCCTCCATTTGGCAGTTGTAATAGCTTCTTCTGTTTTCGAGTTTTGATCACTTTTACAGTTCATTTCTTTGGAGCAATTTCTGTGTTTGTTGAAGTGCAAGATATTATAGAGATAAAAGTTGCCCAAATCCCAACTTCTTAAATCACATTTCAAAAGTTCAGCGCTCTAGTGAGATTGTCTGGTTTTTGTTTAGTAGGGAGTCTAGTTTGTGTTGGCTAAGTAGTTATTTCTTTTGGGGCTGCAGAATAAAATTTCCTTCTTCGTAAGTCTTGTGGAATATCCGTGTCGTACTGGAACTGTGTATGCTTAGTTGTTGATTTGTTGGGAATGCCATGAAGCTGGGTCTTTGTATGTGATTGAAAATCTGCTTTTCTTCCATATTTATTAAGCTCTTAAGTCGTAATCTGTAAGAACTCTTTGGCCCTTTGGGACATCATTTGAATGTGAGCTACGTGCCTGCAGAGACTGGGGCTGGCGTTTCATGAGGCAGTATTCGCAGTATACATCGTGGGACAACCCAAAGGATCCAGAGCGGTCTCTAATTGTTGGATATGTGTCCCCTGATTTTTTTACCCATTCTGTCTCATATTTTATTGAAGCACCACTTGCACACCATGACTATGCACGTTACAAAGTGATTGTTTATTCGGCAGTTGTAAAGGTATGTCACACTTTTGTAAATTCAGTTTGTCTTCTTCTAAGCAGTTTGTTTCCCATGTCCCTCGTTCTTTTATGCGACATGTGACAACTTGGTGCTTAAATTCTGGTTTTTTATGTTCTCTTGTATTTGGGTTCACTTTTAACTTCTATTCACAAGTAGATACAGTTCTGGCTATTTGTTGATTTGGTGCTTGCTATGTTTCTTTTGTATTGTTGAATGGAATTGTTTATTACTTTATTTTGAGCGAAATGTCTCGGTTTTGACTTTGAGTAAGCACCTTTAAATGCATAGGCATGTCGTGAAAAAAAATGATTTTGGTTATTGTTTCCATGTTATTGTGTCTAAGATCTGTACTTTTCTACAGGCAGACGCCAAAACATTGAGATTTAGAGAAAAGGTCATAAAAAGGGGTGGAATCTGGAGAGATATATACGGCGTAGATGAAAAGAAGGTTGCTCAAATGGTTAGAGAGGACAAGGTTGATATTTTGGTAGAACTTACTGGGCATACTGCCAATAATAAACTGGGAACAATGGCTTGCCGACCTGCTCCACTACAGGTGAGACTAGAAAAGTCACGTGCACTCCTTTTCTTCTTTAGTTGTTTCGTGTGTTTGCTGAGAACTGACCTTAAACCAAGATCTACTTAAAATATACTGTCAAATACCGATCGTTACTCATAGAACTCTGCTGAAATGTTTTGTAGAGTAAAGTGTAGGTGTCTTTTCTTCTTTTCCTTTGGCTAGGGGGTATGGGATTTTATGTAAGGCAGCTGCAAGAATGTTCTGATGGCAGAAACTGGAAGTCTATGTCTTCCTTCAGTTTATCTGATTGGAATTTCTATTTAGTGATAGGTGATTTTTTTGGCTGCCGTAACACAACTGGTTGGTACCCTAATAAAACTGGAAGTTTATGTCTTTCATTGATTATCTAATTAGAAATTTCTACTTGATGGTAGGTAACTTGGATTGGCTACCCTAATACAACTGGTTTACCTACCATTGACTACAGAATTACTGACGCTCTAGCCGATCCTCCTGATACGAGCCAGAAGTATGTCCTTTTTCAATGTGCAATTAGCTCGTACTTTTTTTTTTTGTATCGCACGCGTTCTAATACAAGTGAGTCCAATACCTGAACATGATAGGCATGTCGAGGAGTTAGTTCGATTACCAAATTCGTTCCTTTGTTATACGCCTTCACCAGAGGCTGGCCCCATTTCAGCAGCTCCAGTTGTGGGTAACGGCTTTGTTACTTTTGGCAGCTTTAATAATTTAGCAAAGGTATGTTATGCTTGGTTATTTTGTTCTTACATTTGTTTTTGTTTGTAGTGTATGGTTCTGTTTAGAATGTGCCTTGTATATAGTATGACCACTAATAGTTCAATTATATTTCAGATAACACCTAAAGTATTGCGAGTCTGGGCAAAAATTTTGTGTGCTGTCCCAAACTCACGTCTCGTGGTGAAGTGCAAGCCTTTCTGCTGTGATAGTATAAGACATAGGTTTCTTTCAACATTAGAGCAGTTGGGAGTGGAACCTGCGCGTGTTGATTTGTTGCCGTTGATTCTTTTAAATCATGATCACATGCAAGCATATGCTCTTATGGACATTAGGTAAGACTTGTGATCCTCCTCCAGATATCTCATCTTTGTAAGACTACATCTTGGGTGGGGGGTGGTACATCCCTCTCTAGTTAGGGTGATTATAACTGCATCAGATCCCTCTACGTTTCACGTTTGAGGTAATGGAGGATTTTTGTTGTAATAAGTAGTTCCTGTTGCTTCATGGCAACTATTAGGGAGTCAAGTAATTTTTCATTTGTCATTTTCATGTAATGTAGCATCAAACATTAAAATTCCCCCTTGAAAAACTTTAAAATCCATTTGAGCTTGTGTAAAGATTTTTTTAGCCATTTATTAGTAGGCATAGTTGCTATGCTTACTTTCTCCACATCTTTAGTGCTGATAATTTCAAATCTTGCATACTAAGTCTTGTATTATTCTCCTATGCAGCTTGGACACTTTTCCATACGCTGGAACAACTACGACATGTGAGTCTCTCTATATGGGAGTTCCTTGTGTTACCATGGCTGGAAATGTGCATGCTCATAATGTGGGCGTTAGTCTTCTCAAAAACGTTGGTAAGCAATCTAATCGTGCAAATTTTGCGTGTTCTTTTCAAGTAACTTTTTCAAACTCAACACATTACAGTACTTTTTTCATTCTAGATTCTGGAATAATATACCTTCCTGCATAAAAAAGATCATAGGCGTGCAAGGGCCAAATTATTGGTAATTTGGTGTTGTAGTAGAGCAACACCTTCATAGGTGTGCAAGGGGCCACGTTGTTAGGGTCCTTTTGTCTTAATCAGGAAAACAAAAAATACTCCATATCACATTTTTCACTCAACATTAATTATTTTTGCGTTCGTGTTGCAGGCTTGGGCAATCTTGTTGCCAAGAGTGAAGATGAATATGTCCAGCTGGCAATTCATTTGGCTACAGACATGACTGCGTTGTCGAACTTGAGGATGACCATGCGAGATCTGATGGCTAAGTCACCAGTCTGCAACGGTGCAAACTTCACTGTCGGTTTGGAAGAGATATATCGAAATATATGGCGTAGATACTGCAAAGGCGATGTTCCATCTTTGAAATTCATGGAAATGTTACAGCAGCAGCAGGAAGCTACTGCTCAAGAGGCAACTGCTGTGACAGTGACGGTTGTAACCTCAAAAGATGGATCACCTCTCAAAAGCAATGGTTACAACAGCCCACTTCCACCCCCGACTTTGAGTCTCGCCACAGCCGAGGAAAATGGGGCTATTAGCTGAGGAAGCGTCAACTTAGGGAGGTTAGAGCTGCAATTAAGCCTATATCTCTTGGTAAAGACAAAAGGCAGTGCGTCCTAACAAATTGAAGGCAATCATTGGTGAACATAATTATATATTGTGACGTGTGAGGGTCAAGCAGAGAAAAGATAGGGGACTTGCCATCAACTGGTGGATCGTTTTCCGGGACCCTAGTGGTATTGGGTATTTAGTGGTTGATGGGTCTGTCCGTCTGTGTTATTTCACCCTCATCTTCCTCGTGTGGCCCGGGGTGTTGCATTTGAGATGTCCACCCCCATTCATAGAGATAGTAGCCATTATATTGTCGGTGATAGTTATTAGAGGATACTCAGGAGATAGTTCTATTGTGAGAGTAATTTAAAAACAGAATGTATAGCATCAGTAGATTAGTGTAGCGCTTGTGCTGATTATTATACGATGAAACTTGCCTTCAAATTGTAATTGTTTGGCTATTTTCAGTTTAACTCACTTTCTGGAGTGTTGGTCGACTCAATTGCTACGACCATTCAAGCTTTGATGATGAATATTGTAAGGGCGTTGATTGACAGAATTAAATCATTTCTCAATGCAACGTGTAACAGAATCCAAACAGCAAGGAATATGGGTATGTGCTTGAGTGTTTGGCTATGTTCTTGTTTTTTTTAAGTTTCGGTAAGTTTAGTTTAGTTTCGGTATGTTCTTGAGTGTTTGGTAAGAATTCAATTCAGCTTTTTTCAATATATTTTTGTTCTTATTTTGGTTCAGTTCAATTTGAATAAGTTTAGTTGTTTAGTTTAACTCGGTTAAACTCCAAGTTCTAAAAGATCAAACGAATGCAGTGATTTTGCCTTGCGCTCTTAGACTACCTCCATTGAAGAAGTTATGAGGGGTCATGACAATTAAATTGGCTTAATCTCAACAGTTGGGTTAAACAAAGAGAATTTCATGTCGATCGTTGAGTGGCTCGAATAAAGTTGGTTAATTAACACTTATAAAGAGAAGGTTGGTTGAAGAACATTTATAAATTCAAACAAAAATAAAATATTAAATTAATAATAATTATAGCAATGATCATATTTTTTTCATTATCTATAAAATGAGATCAATTTTCACATTATTTGGAGCATTTTTTAATTCATCATTGACATTGACTTGGGTCACTCAGTGGCCTAGGTTAGATTATGCGCTTATTACCTCATGTTGATCGTTGAGTGGCTCGAACAAAGTTGGTTAATTAACACTTATAAAGAGAAGGTTGGCTGAAGAACACTTATAAATCCATTTTTAACAAAAATAAAATATTAAATTAATATTAATTATAGCAATGATCATATTTTTTTTTCATTATCTATAAAATGAGATCAATTTTCACATTATTTGGAGCATTTTTAAATTCATCATTGACATTGAAAAAAAAACTATAATAAAAATTTTCCCAAAAAAAATAAAATTCCTAGAAAAAGTTTTTTATAAATTCAAAATTTCCAACATAGTTTTTTTTTAATAAAAATTAGTACTAATTAAGTGACTGAAAAAAAAAAAATTGAAGAGAGATAATGTCGGGTCATGAAAAAGTTTAGCAAATGAAGAGTCATGACCTTAATAATTTGATGACTAAAATGGAAGGAGATCATGAACTTGGGTTAGGTTATGACCCAACTAGATGAATCTTCAATGAGAATAGTCTTAGGGATAGACTGAAACTTTCAGCGATTAGTTCATGCACAGAATAACTTAAATGCCCAAACATTAATCGTAAACTATCAAATGATGTATGGACATTACGACAGTATGGTGGTTCAAATTGTGTTACGATTTGTGTTGTGAATAAAGCTGCATGAAGACAAGCAAGATGACACAACATCCTCAGCAGAACAAGGTCACAACAGATGTAGACAGCTCATCATCCGTCGTCGCTTTTGTAAAGAGAGGGACCTTAACAATACAACCATACAACCATACAACCGAAGAACTGCAGAACTGCATCTACAATGATCAACATGTTTGAAGAACGCCATTGTATGATTTTTGGAGAAAAACGAAAGCATCCCTTGAGCACTCCATCAGTCCTTAACTGTTGTTCTAAGTATCTTGACGTCATGAATAGGTCTACGAAGAATCAAAGCATAATAATCAGTCATTTTGAACAGATAAATCAACAAAGTGCAATTACGCCAAACCAAAGTGAATCGGGAAAAGCTTGTATGCTAGTCCATAATTGGCAAGGGAACGGGGCAGATGAGATTTTTGATTCTTTCCACAGCCGATAACAGGAAAAAGAAACCTGCTAGTTCATCCTGAAATACCTTTTCAGCATCCAGAGAAGTTACCATATCTGTGATTAAACCATTGCGAAAAATATACACCAAGACAAAATCTATCGAATTTCTCTAGACTAGAGTATTAGTACTCGAATAAGTTTTGACCTTACGACAAAGAAGCACAGGAAAGGGAAAAAGGAGAATTGCTATCCGCCTAGTTTCATCAGTCAAGCAAACAAGGATACAAATACCTGATGGCATTATCTTCCAAGCCTTTCCGATCACTTTAATTCGCCTCTCCTCTCCATCCATCATTCTTTAGCATATAAGATGAATACTATTTATTCACCATACCTCAATGAGTCGTACTCCCTCCCACCACAACATTCCTCCCATTGTACTTATTCAGAGTCAAACTTGTAAAACTTCGACCATAAATAATTCAAAAACATGATAATATCATATGAATTGAGAAAAAGATGGTCCCAGACTCCAAGTGTAACAATGAAAATCGCGCAAAAAAGTAATGGGAGGAACATTATGGGTAGGAGATTTAGGGAGCACAACACACCCTAGCGCCTATGAAAGACCCTCCTCAAAGCGTGGAAATACGGCTCAAGGTTTGTAATCTTTCCCAGCAATAGCAGTCTTATGATCTATGGACTATAGCACTTCATCTAACACCACCTTCAGCCATTAAAAATTTATTTCCCCATATTCCTCTCTTTCATTTTTTCCCACTCTTACAACACGACACTATTCCATTCATCGGTTTTATTTATAACCAAAAACACTCCTCCGCCCATGAAGATATCATCTCCATATCTCTCTTTATCCTAAACGACAATTTTTTCTCTCTTTAGAAACTAGATTTAAAATAGTTAATAGTATATAACATTAACTAAATATTGTCGAGTTAATTTTCTTGTAAATGTAAAAGATTAATATGATCTGGAAATAGTAATTTAATTTAAATTTCGCTGCTTTTTTTTTTTTGTCACATAACAAGCTCATTAAGTGTGAAAATGTATCAATATTGATGTCCACTTGTACAAAAACAGATAAGTCAAACTTGGTATAGTTTTTATTTTAT
>JAUEKU010216991.1:0-16339 GCA_032274805.1 Gypsophila paniculata | reverse complement strand
TATTATTATTATTATTATTATTATTATTATTATTATTATTATTATTATTATTATTATTATTATCATCATCATTTAACTTTATAATGAATTAATGTTCTCATATAAATTATTTTCTTAAATTTTCTTAAATTTTCTGAAGTTTTCTAAAGTTTCCTGAAATGTCTAAAATTTTATGAAATTTTCTTATGTGTTTGACAAGTTAAGAAAAAACAAGGTGAAGAGAACATGTCCTAAGGTGGATAATCCTTTCTTTCACCACCGATGTGGGAACAACTAGTTTATCCTTCATTTTTTTTTTCTTTCCAATTAAAAATTCAACAAAATATCCATATTATTCACTTATAATATTCCAACATTCTACTCCACTAATTATCTCTCTAATCTCATAAAATTTAATATTTATTCATTCTCTAAATATATAATTATTAAATATCAATATTTTTTTACTATCTAATTAAATATCAATATTTTAAAATTTGAGTAATCAAGATGACATGAAAAGAAGGCAGTTCAAGTTCTCAAAATACTCAATTTACTAGAGTTAGTGAGCCTTCTTACGTTTAGCGTTATTTCGACAAAGAATCATTTAATAATCCAATTTTTCCAAATAAAGCTAATACTGTTTGTAATGTATGTTATGCATATGGCGTAACGACAAAGTTTAGTTGGAGTAAGGGCCGAGCTACTGGTACCATGACTCGACATTTGCGTAAATCTCATAACATTACAAGTTCTACGCCAACTAGTGAACCAATTATAAATGTAAACGAGCCGAGCCGATACCGAGCTTGTATTGGCTTGAGCTCGGCTCGTAAAAATAAGTTCGTGCTCGGGCTCGACTTAAAATTTGAGGCTCGAGCTCAATCCGAGCTTAGTTAAATTAATTATTTTCTACATTTTTTTTTAAAATATAACTAAAAAACACATAAATAAAAATACACAGAATAAAAAAATATATATATTTATAAATTTAATAAATAGTATCATAAACAATTACTAAAATGACAATAAATAAATTATAAATGAATAAATATAAAATCAAAAAAGTAAAAAATACGAGCTCAAACGAGCTTTTGAGTCGAGCCTGGCGGAGCTCGGGTTCGGTTCATTTTTTGTGGAGCTCGGTTTGATCGAGCTTTAACCGAGTCGAACAGGAGGGCTCTACGAGCTGGCTCTGCTCGTTACCATCCCTAGAACCAACCAAACGTAACCCGTTAGTAAATCAAGTAAGTAGAACTACGTGAGCCATGTTTCTTTCGAGATACATATACATCTCAATTGATATAATTTTGAAAAATGATATCAAATTCGTTTTGTATAATATCATTTAAAAAAGTTACAATAATTTGAACATCCCCATTATTTTTAGTAAGGTCGTCGCTCTTTATTTAATCAACAAAAAAAATTTACAAAAATATAAAATGACAGATGGGCCACCCGGACCTCAACAAGACGACTCCATCCCAAATAAAAGGGTCGTGCCTGGGCTCCAAAAGTTAGGTCTGGCACGGTCTAGCCTGGTCGTGGCTAGGTCTACACGTGACAAGGGTGTTAAACCAATTCATGTATTATACATCTGAGCTAGTATCTCACCTTCAAAATTTCTGAAATTTTATTGTAAAAAAATCTGAGTTTGATACTCAAAAATTTTATTAATACTCAAAAACATAGTAAAAAAGCTCATAAAAATGTTCAGATTTATAAACCTATTTTCCGTGTTAAAAAGAAATTTTTTTTATAAAATGGCTCTAAAATAAAAAAAAAAAGCTTCCGAAAGTGGTCCGTTTGAACTTAACTTATACAATAGGGTCCACGTCATCAAAAATTTTTATTTTTTAAAAAACAAAAGCAAGCCGCTGGTTGAAGTAGCGGCTTACTCACAAAACCAACCTCCCACCTCTGCATCCCTGCTGCCTCCCTTCCTTGGTAATCGCCTCCTTGGTAACCGCCCCAACCTCCCTGATATGATATCTCCAGCCTCCTTGCCCCTGCCTCCGTGATAATCTCCGCTTTGGTTACCGTCTCCTTGGTAACCACCTCTACCTCCGTGATAGCCTCCTTTTTGGTAACCGCCACCTCGGTAGTTGGTACCCACTTCTTTGGTTACCGGCTCTCAAGTAGCCACCTCTTTGATATCCGCTTCCTTGTTACCCACCATCATCTAAACCCAAAATTTTAAACATTGATAAAAGGGGCTGAGTTTTGTGATTCTGGGAATTTGGTTTTGTGAGAAGGGGTTGGGAATTTGGTTCTGGGAATTAGTTTTGTGAGAAGGAGCTTGAAAATTGATTTTGTGAGTTGCTGGGTGTTGGTTTTGTGAGTAATGAGTAAGCCGCTGCTTCAACCAGCGGCTTGCTTTTGGTTTTTCGAAAAATAAAATTTTTTAATGATGTGGACCCTAATGCGTAAGTTAAGTTCAAACGAACCACTTTTGAGATCTTCTTTTATTTTAGAGCCCTTTTATAAAAAAAAAATTCTCTGTTATTGTTCAAAATTTAGGTAAATTTAGGTGACTGGGAAAGATGGGAAACATTGACATTGTATAAGTTGGTCCAAATACGGGGTAGACTATTTTATAGTATAAGATAAGTCCAACACGAGAGTGGCCTAAAAGTTAAATGCTTTTACATTGTGATAATTGATTAAATTTTAACAACTCAATATTTTACGTGACGACATACGTAGTTAAGTCAAAATTTTACTGATTTTCAATACATCGATCGTCATTATTAAACAACATTCAGTCAATAAAAAGTATTTTTTGTTGAGTTTGTAAAATATTAAGCTACTTTTATACATCAACTTGTAGAAAATGATTCGGAGTATCATGAAGTTGGTGTAATGGCACACATGGTATGAACAACTCAGCTATGAACTTGTCTGACATATTGTCATCTTATAAGTGGTTTGATCTCTTTGCATTGTAGGTTGCAAGAGCTGCAATGCTTTAATGCTTACTTTGTTAAAGGCAAGTATTAGTTTCTTGATCATGTACATGTTATTTATTTGATAAAAGTGTTCACGTAATTAACTTACTATTGTTGGTATGGTGTCGCAAGTAGAACGGTTCACGACTGAATACGAGATTTTAGAATTAGTGTCAAACCTGCCATGGTGTTGATGTGTGATTAATTTGTTTAACTTCTTACGTAATGTCATTTATAAATTAAATGTTTCTGTTCTCAATTATTCTTTTTTTTTTATTTGTTAATCGATTGAGTTAACTTGGGTATGAGTGCCAAAATATTGGTTGTCACATTAGTTTACAAATGATATCGAATGTCTATCTTGTCTTACATACAGGTTTCAAATTCTGTGAAAGATGATTGTACGCAAGAACAATAGTGTATTTTTGTTGCTTTCGATCGACAAGTTGCCACGGATTCATGATTTTTACGGAAGATCACAAGACTTGTAGTTTTGATTTTTTTTTCTTGCTCTTTTTTTTTCAATGTTAGGCCGTTGAACCAGCTTCACTTCCTTTTCTTTTGGAAGGATTGTTTTATGCGTTTTTTTGCTTTCATGATTTTGGACAAATTATTAGTTGTACAAAGTAGTACGATTGTAATTTAGACAACGATGGTATATTGTAAGACGACAAAGTGTTAGCATTAATGCAGGGGCTTGTTTTTTCGTGTATTAAACATGTTTGATTAATTGATTGTATGAAGTATATAATTATCCACTTGGTATACGATATAATTGAAATACAACAACGATAAATCTTGTAGCATAAAAAAAATAATTCTCAACGCTTTTTACTGTCAAAACACTATTTGATTTCCAAAATTTATTTGTTGGTTAGTTATTGGCTTTTACGCAAAAAGGCGTCAATCTTATAAATTTGATGTATAATTGCATCAAGAGTGCCTACACTTTAAAATGTCATAAAACATCCTTGACACTCAATTCTGTCGGAAATATTGACACTGAAAAGCATAGAAAAATCCTGACACCCCAAAAAATGACGCTTTTAGGCAGCGTCAAGAAAAAAAATTTCGACGCAAACGTCGAGAATGAACCCAAAAAGCGTCACAAAAGGGAGGGATTTGTAGTAGTGTGAAAAAGAGTACGTGCGGAGGTAATTCTCCCAGTATGGATGAAATTACATAAGCTGCCGTTGAAGTTCTGGGGGAAATCGTTGGAGAAGATAGGTGGTCTTGTGGGTACGTTCATGAGGGCTGATGCTACAACAGATCAGAAGACAAGGTTGACCTATGCAAGGGTCATGGTTCAGGTGAATATGGGTATGGAACTCTCTCAACGAGTAGCTTTCATTGATGAGGAGGATAACAAGGCGACTATCTTGGTAGACTATGAGTGGCAGCCGGTATACAGTGTAAGAAGTGCCAGAGATTTGGGCACATTAGCCTGATGTGTAGAAGGAATGAGGGAGACAAGAAGAAGCACGCCTGGGTTCCTAAGCAGCCTACCGTTACTGAGCAGGTTACAAAGACTACTCAGCATGCAACAGGAGAATAACCCTATAATTAATGTCTTTGATGAGAATGGAGATACTCCACCAACTATGCATTGCATGTAGCAAGCAACTTGCTTACTCCTGCAAGGCTCTTGAGTCATGTATATTTTTCCTATGAGGATATAGCTAGGAATAGGGCTACCTTTCTTGAGGTGGTGCAAGGTAAAGTATTACTCCGTATATGATGGTTCAGACATGAGAACCGGGGGAGTGTTGGAGGCTAGTTATAATGGATAGGTTGGGATTTTGGAACGTGAGAGGCATGAATAGTCATGCCAAACAACGTGAAATAAAATAATTTTTAGATACGAATAAAGTAGATTTGTTTGGTTTATTGGAAACTAAAATAGCTAGTAACCTTGTCAAAAAAAAAAAAAAATAGCTAGTAACTCAATAAGGTTTATGGTGTGGTGTGCGAGGGTTGGTCAATCTGCACTAATTCATCCTAGCATAAAGAAGGTAGAGTATGGTTGATTTGGAAACCTACAAAGATGATGGTTAACATATGGTATGTGGATAGTCAATGCATTGTTGCTGAAGCTACTGATAGGGTGACTGTGCAGAAATTCTTAATTACTATGGTTTATACTTTTAATACCACTAGTTGGATCGCGCGCGATCCCCCAATGCGGAAAAATTGTTTGGTGTAATCAATTTCGATTACAAGTTATCAGTTAGAGCACAATATCATGGTGAAGGAGTTCATGACAGATTATAAACTCAAACCGATTAACAGATGGTGAAGGAGTTCTCGACAGAGGTGCGAACGTAAAACTTTTTATATCACCTCAAACACCAGTGACATACATACTCAAATCATATTGATGTGTACCTAAACATGGCGTATAGACTTACTGACTTCAATTTAATTTCTAAGCAACAAAAAGCCAATCATTAGCATGAGACAACTGAAAGCAACACTTTAAGACTCGACAATGTCAGACACTTCTAACAGAATCTGAATAATATCGACTGCTCCTATTTCACAATTAATTTTGGTCAATATCATGTGTTTTCGGAATGATCCATCCTTAACATCCTTACCTGCATGCTGGTTAATCAATGCATGAGTGAATAATGCACCATATTTGTATTGATTATCTTTGGGTCGGTCGAGCTTGAGATGATGCAACTGCATTAGTTGACCTCTTAGGCTACACTCTTCAACCTGAAAGTAATCATAGAAAAAGGTCTGTCGATTTTTTTTGTTATCCATGGAAACGACAATAAGAATGCAGAGGAAAACCGGGTTAAAAAATTGCTAAATGAAACCTGGGATAAGTGTGCCTTCAAAAGCAAATCTCCACATTCGTCGACAAGCGTGATTTCGCCACTGCAAATGCTAGCTAAATCAGAAATCAAGCTATTCACATTCTCTGCCTGTATACACCAAAAACGTCAAATGATCTCTTAGTGTTTTTATCAGCGTCATTACTGTCAAGCCAAATATACGACCCCCATTTTGAAAGTACGTCAATTAGTTACACAATCTGATAAATATTCTAGAGCACAGAGTAAAAGCGATAGTCTCTAGTAGGATCAAAACAAAGATAGTTTCTTTGTTCTCTCTCCTTCAGTGAATACATTGCGCTTGTAAATGTAGGGTTATGCAGTTCTATTCATAAGAACTCAAAACTCATCTCATTGTGGTCGGAGTTCTGAGACCATTTAACCCTCTTGCCCTTCCTGCCTACCTGCAGAACACCCTCCCCCTACTCCTGTTGTTTCCCTCCGCCCCTCCTCGTCTGCTTATCTCCCTCTTCTATCCCTTGCTTCATTATGTCCCTCATCCCCTTACTTATAGTTTGTCGTACTGTCCAGTTCAAATATCAGCGGCACAGCTAGCCCGCTCGAAAACCAGAAACCCTCTGAACTCGCGGCTCTCAAACACCCAATCATTTTGAGACCGCTAAAAGTTGTTAAAATTTTATAATCTGACTTTTGATTCTTACTCCACAATAGACTTATCCTACCGCAAACATGTGCCACATACAGAGTAATAACTTGTGAATGTCCAAATATACATAAAGTCATATCCAAATCCACACTATCTGAGACGGGCACAAAAATTCCATATATTACTCTACTGTTTTTTATGCAATCGTCTCATATTCTGACATGAGCGTTTGTGTTTTCAGACAACAAAGTTTCAAAAATAATGTTACATTATTACATAATGAATTATGCAAAGAATATATTCTTTATGGTCACAAATCTTACAATTTGATTGTAAGATGTTTTTTCGCAAGACTTGCTCTACATTTTTATGACTATCATTCATCAGTTTTCACCATTTGAGTATATTTTACTCATCTAATCCCTACATCATGGTTAACAATTGACTAAACCTCGAGGTGTGAAAAATGTTTGGTTGTCTATCGTTTGGCAAAAAATGGAGGAATTGACAATTCATGTAGGTGTATGATTCCTACAAATTTGAGGTTACTGTAAAATGCGTAAGAGGCGAAAGTAGGATTTAGAAGGGTATATGCTTAAAAAGAAAAATTAACAGTGTAGTGAAATTTACAACCCGATTTAGCATTCTAGCTAACGTCGACTGATGATGGGTATCATATAACATTAAACGCACGCAACACATTTATCACTGGTAAAAGTGTAGTGAAAACTTACAGTAGGATAAGGCCACTTTGAATGCTGCTGCCACCATGCTTTGAGAACAGAAGTGGTATCTCTTGGTAATTTTCCTGTCCGTCTTTTTCTCAGTATCTCTTCCCTGACATCTTCAATTTTCGACTTGAATCCCTGCATTTTTCGATTCAGATGTCACTCATATTCAATTTCTAGGTACCGCCAAAGTGAAAACGATAACCTAGTTGGAACAGATAGAGGGAGCAATAGTAGCATCAAGAGGAGTACCTGCTTTAACTCGAGTTTGAGTTAATGACGGACTCTTTCCATAAGGGATCTCTCGGACTCCGTAGGAAGACCGAGCCCCATCTTCATGTCGTTTACGTCACCGCCTGACTGATCCCAGGGATGATCCAACTGCATGTCATACTCATCAAATGTACAGATATATTCACCCACGGTTTCCACGAGCAATAATATACAAAATGCTGTATAGGAAATTGAATTGATCTCACACAAAGTTCATACTGGGCGGGGATACAGATATATCAGACCTCATTGGTTTACACTTTGATTGTATACTTCGATTTAAATCATCCATGGTTTTAAAGAACTCTATAATTTTTCCAACAAAGTTCTTCTTTCCCTTTTCTGCCTACAAGACATAAGTAGGCATTGAAATTGGCACATGAAAGAGAAGATATAGCGAGAAAAATGCCGCGTTACCAAATTTTCAGGATATCATTAGACATTGATCAAATAGCATTGATCGAGGGCGGGAGATGGCACCTTGATAAATTGAATGACAGTATAATCAATCAAAGGCAGTGTGCCTATTAAAGACCTGAATGTTCGCGGAGATAAATGGTACGGAGTACAAATTAAAGCAAAAAGATGGCGTATAACTATTGATAGAAGAGTTGAAACTGACTTTCACATATACGCAATCCCCGAGGTCAAAAACATCCTTCAAAATCTTGGCTTGAGAATAATGACATCTTACATCCAGAACCAACTCATCTTCATCGTCTTCGCTATAACAACAAAAGTACGCCAAGTGAATCAAAATTATAAGAACGTAAAGAGCATGAAGTTTAACGACCAGCAACAACAATATAAAGCCCAATCGTCTCAAATGCTTCCGTCTAAAACAGGAAAAAGGGGTGAGAAGTAAGTGTTTTCTCAATTTGAACACTGAAGATATAGTGCATGGTTAAGCGCACGTGACCAAATGCCGCATCACAGCAGAAGAAGCGCAAATATAGATAAATTTGCTTAGATTCAGTCAAATGTCAAGACCCTTAAAACACATACCGAAAATGGATAGAAAATTGAATCACTCATGGGGTGAAAACAAATCAATGAGGAACAATAAAATGAAGGATGATCACTCACCAGCAACAAAAATTTTTATGACTATCATTCATCAGTTTTCACCATTTGAGTATGTAAGAGTTAAGTTTTCACCTCTAGCAACACCTAAATAAACACTCGAAAGTCGAAACACATCAGAATCATCATCCTCACTGATATCCAACTTCCCTAAAAGTGAACCAGAAGCTCCAACAGCAGCAACAAAGACTAACCATTATATCTTTCGGAACTCTAATTCAAAAGTAAGAAAAGGTTTGAAACACCCCTTTTCAACTTATAAGCACACAAATATACAAAGAAAACTATTTTATTACTCAGCTAAATGAACATTACAAGCATAGCATACTTCACTTTTAGAGATATTTTTTTTTTTGTTAAACCTCCTTAGGTCTACCAAAAAGTAGTCACAGAATCATTCAAAGTTAATCACAAAATCAAAAGCATCAACCCAAAACAATACTAATAATCAAACATAACTACACAAGATGTGAATAGTAAGCTCAAAACGGAAAATTTGACAACACCGCAAACTACTTTAAACCAACAATCAGAAAGGGGTAAATGTTGCATCTATTAACTGAATAATATTTTCAAAACTGATTATAATAGCCTTGCTCATCGAACCCTAAATCGAGTAAAATGCAAAACCAGCCCTAATTTGAAACTATTAAAATAATAAATTGTAAAGAGCTGGTGTGAAAAATGACTGAGGATGTCAAGAAATGGAGTATTGTGGGTAAAAAGAAAATACGGAGTATCAGGTTGTGCACCTTATTGAGTTCATCAACCTGTAAGAACAAACAATCAAATAAAAACCCCCAAATAAATGAAATTTAAAATCTATAATGATAATAAAACATTAAAACTTAAAATGAAAATGAACAGAGAAAAATTAGAAATACCTAAAATTTTTGAACCTGCAAAAGAAAAAAAGATTGACTCAGAAACAGACATAAAACACAAACAAATCATGTAAGTATGAAAAAGTAAAAAAATGGATAAAAAAAACTAATAGTAATCAAATCAAATTAATAATCGTTCCATAGATTTGACAAAAATTAGCCACAAGACCAATAAAAAATAATCACAAAATCAACATGAGCAAACCGATCAATTATAATCAAATGAAAGATGACGATATGAAGCTGATGGAAAGTTTTGAATATAAGAGATTTGATCATCAAACCCTAAAATGTGGTAAAATCAAAACCCCTAATTTGAAACTGTTAAAATAGAAATAGGTACGAAAAAATCATGGAGGAAAATGGGGATGAACGCAGAGCAGGGGATGAAAATGAGAGAAATTGTTGGAGAAAGCTCTTTAGGTCAAGTAAAAGGACACTCAAAGTCAAAAGAGGAAGTTGGAGGAGGAAATGGAGGTGGAAGTTGCAGTCAGAAAAGGAAAAATGAGTGATAGAGAGGAAATGGAGGAGGAAGTTGGGGAAAATATCAGGAAAGATGAGATACGAATGAGGGGGGTTGGGTAAGGGTTTGGGGAACCGTAGCTGTAACAGTAAGGAGGAGTTTAGGATTTTAGGATGTTATTAAGGAAAGATTGTAACACTCGTATTCTTACCTAGTACGCTTAAGCTACGTAGTACGTTAAGTAAGCTCATATTATATTAACTTACTACGTAGCTTAAACGTTAATTAATACTCGGTTCCAGAATTTTTATTAAGTTCCGTAATTTTATCTAATTGACATTTTTAAGTTACGTTTTAATATTTACTCCCTATATTCAAGTCCAAACACTACATACACTTTATCACGTTTGCCAACGTACATTTTGCAATGACAATATAGGTAGTTTCGCATTACTAAAAATTATAAAAATTTGATATTTTTATTCTACTAATAAAAACAAATTAAATAAGATCTCGTATAACTATGTTTACTCGTATATATATGGAGAAATTTCAAAAAAATTCACTTGAATAAATAGTGCCAAAAAGGGAGATGTAGTGTTTGGACTTGAATTGAGAGAGTAATACGTAAAAATATACTCCCTCCAATTCAATCTATTCTTCCCGTGGGACCGTTTGGCACTATTCGTCGGTCTAGAGAATCTTTGAAATTTTTATAATATATAAAGAAAAATATAGTCATGTGGTATTTTGTTTGATTTGTCTTTATAAGTAAAATAAGAATATCAAATTTTTATAATTTTTTATAATGTTATTAAAGATATTAACGTTACAAAACGCGTCTCGGCAAGTGTGATAAAGTAAATGGTAAGATTGGATTAGATTAGAGGGAGTATATTTTTATATTTTATAAGGTAAGATTTTTATAACCAACTCAAAATTATGGACCAAGCCTCGATTTATGAGACCCGAGCCACATGTTAAATCTAATGTGAGAAACGTCCTCACCAAAACCCCACTAAAACACCACATAATCCCACGTATACTCCCTCCATTCAACTCAATGGTGTGCATGACATCATGGCACACATGTCAATGCACGTTTTGTGACGTAAATATCTTTAGTTGCACATTATAAAAAATTATATAAATTTGATATTAATATTGCATTTAAGAAGACGAATCAAACAAGATCACACATGACTATATTTTCATTTATAGTTTTTCCATAATTTCAAAAATTCTCTCAACTTCTAAATAGTGTCAAAAAGTGTTTTGCACACAATTGAGTTGAATGGAGTGAGTAACACCCAAATCCTCTATTTCCAGTACTCTATTTTGTTCTTGCTTCAACGTCGATTTCCGGTCTTGTCTCTTGTCTGTTATTCGATCCGTTTTCACTGATCCTCTCGTCCTTCTCTTCGACTAGGTAACAAAAGCCGTATTGAATATTTGTATTTGTTTTTTGGTTTTGTAACCCTAATTCGTTTTTCTTTATTATTTTTGTACTTCATCATAACATAAGCTTTGTAAGTCCTGGCAGGAGGACTTTTAGTTTAATTGTATCACAGGTTTTAGTAATCATCGTGGCACCCGTGGTGTTTCCTCCACCCCGGGGCATATTATATTATTATTATTAGAAGACCGTTTGTCACGAGAGGTTACAACCATTGCTGAACATTTGTCCTTGTGGAAGGTATTGGTCAGCTTCAAGTTGTATGGAGGCCCTTGGATAGTCTGTGGAGACTTCAACAATGTATTAAGGAAAGAAGACAAAGAAACAGAGTGGTGATGATCAGGATATGAATGGAGTTATGGCCACACGTCCTGAGGCAATCCAATGTGCATTTTTGGAGTACTATCAGTCTTTATTGGGGATGAGCAACAATGTGGATATTGTACATGTCTCAACAATGAACAGAGGTGATTGTATTAGAGAGGATCAGTGGTCCTACCTGCTCACCATACCTATTGCTTCTGAGATTAAGGGTGTGTTTGGATAGGTGGATTTGGAGGGAAAAGGAGGGGAGGTATTTGAAGGGATTGAAAATCCGTTGTTTGGTTAGGTGGATTTGGAGGGAAAAGGAGGGGAGGGATTTGAAGGGATTAGTGCTATGATTAGTATAGAGAACACCAAAGCCCCAGGATGGCTATACCTGCAGGTTTTTCAAGGATGCTTGGCATATTGTGGGGTCAGATACCGTAAGAGTTATTCAGGACTTTTTCACCACAGGAAAGTTGCTGAAACAGCTAAATAGTACAACCTTGGTTCTCATTCCAAAGGTGGACTGCCCAAGGGATGTTAAGGAATTCAGGCCCATTGCCCGTTGCAATATGGTGTATAAAATTATAAATGCCTTTCTTAATTGTTGTGTTCCAAATTGACTGGATTTCTTCCTGGTATTATCAATGAAAGCCAATCTGCTTTTATAAAAGGCAGGTCCATCCTTGATAACATCTTAATCTGCCAAGACTTAGTGAAGTTGTACACAAGGAAGTCATGTTCCCCATGAGCCATTATCAAGATAGACCTCCACAAAGCTTATGACTCCATTGAGCGGAGCTTCATTTCTGAGATGATGAGTGCATTGAACTTTCCAGAGCAATGCATCTCATGGATAATGATCTGTATTACTAGTCCAAGCTACTCAATAGCTGTTAATGGTGCTCTCTTTGGACATTTTCAAGGGAAAAGAGGGTTAAGGCAGGGAGACCCCTTATCTCCTCTCCTTTACACTATTTGTATGGACTACCTTAGTAGAGTATTGGAGGTGGGCGGCAGGTGGCCACAAACTTGTAGGGACTTTACTTTCCATCCCCTGTGTAAGAATTTGAAGCTCTGCCATCTTTGTTTTGCAGATGACCTCTTGCTATTTGCAAGAGGGGACCAACCATCCATCCTAACCTTATTAAGAGCTTTTGAGACCTTTTCCAGAGCATCTGGGCGTATACATGAATGGGATTTCTGTTGAGATCAAACAAGGGTTACTACAAATAGTTGGGATTGATTAGGGTTCCTTGCCATTTAGGTATCTTGGGGGTACCTATTTCAGCCGCTAAGCTAAGCAAAAATGAATGTCAAAGACTTTGTGAGAGGATTGTCAGCAGAATACATGGATGGGGTAGCAGAAAATTATCTTATGCAGGGAGGCTATGCTTGGTTAATTCTATTCTGAATAGCCTTCATAGCTACTGGGCTTCAGTATTCATACTGCCTGCTGCCATCATCAATGAAATTATGGCTACTTGCAGAAATTATCATTGGGAGGGAGCTGAATCTTATGGGAGAGCACCATTGGTCTCTTGGGAGCATTTGTGTAGGGGAAAGATGAAGGTGGTATGTGGATTAAACACTGTAGGCTTTGGAGCATGGCTATTGTTGCTAAATTCACTTGGTGGCTTGTTCATAAGCAAGACCACTTGTGGATTAAATGAGTACACTCAGTATACCTAAAAGGGGAAGAATGGAGGACATATATCCCCCCAATTCAGGTTGGCTGGTCCTTCAAACAGATCATAAGGGTCAAGGAAGTGTTTAAGGCAGGTTATAGAGACGATCATTGGCTCCTTGATAACAAAGGCTACTCTACTACAAGTGGATATGCTTGGTTGCAGGGTGGAGCTCCTAAGGTACAATGGAGGAACTTCGTCTGGTCAAGGTTCAATATCAACAAACACTCCTACATATCTTGGCTGGAAATGCAAAATAGAATGCTCACATTGGATAGACTAATCAAGATAGGAATTTGCCAAGATGGCCAATGCTACTTATGCAGGGATCAGCTTGAATCAACTAAACATCTTTTCTTTGGGTGTTGTTATAGTATTATCTGTTTGCAGGTGATTGCTAAACACATTGGCCTGATCATTCCACCAGCTGGTTGGCTAACTTGGATATCAAATACAAAGGCTACCAGGTTCCAAAGATGCGTGTATGGTGCTCTTCTTAATGCAATAATATACAACATCTGGTCAGAAAGATGCAAGTGCTGGAAAGAAAGCAGAGTTATGAGGCCTGAGATACTCTTACAGGTGCTGTGGGTCACTGTTAGGCGTCGTGTGGATGGGCAGATCAAAGGCCAACTTCCTATGGTTGATCAGGGATGATGGAGGGCTGTCATTTGATTGTACTGGTATTTTGTGGCCTTTTGAGCATAATATATTTCTTATTTTTCACCGAAAAAAGAAAAAAAGAAGACTTGTCTTAGATGTACAAGTAGGATAGTACTTGAGCTGTTTTATTCGGAGTAATTAAAACAGATATATCTGTCTTAAAAGAGAAACTTTATTGATAGAGGCCAAGATGGGCAACTTCCAGATACTTGATCTATACGCAGTTCAAGAATTCTTGTTGCTTGGGTAAAGCATATTCCCATTCAAGAAACATCTATTTTGTGTCAACCTCAGCAACTTCATCAAAAACACATCAGCGCTTTACTTCCCCCACATTTTTGTGATAATGCTCCGAGATCAACCAATTGTTTCTGACTAGGAAAAAGAGTACAGAATATACCCCGGTGATTCGGACCCGTGTTCAGTGACAGTGATGTGTAATTCGTGGGACGGTCTAAAGCACTGCTATAATACTTGAGAACTGTATATCTCTGTTGGGATATGTCGGATATCCCAACAATATCTGAGAAAGGCTCGGCTGAAATTCAAGAAAAAGAAAACGGAACACAATATTCTGCAAAATCAAATTATTACTTCAAATCATCGATTGGTGTTGGATGAACAGTGTCGCAATGTCGGAGACAATAACTACTCCGTGCGAGTCCAATAGGTGTTGGATGAAGAGTGTCACAGTAGCCGAGAACAAGTAGTCATTCTTTTCTGCGATAGAGCAGAATACATACAAGAGTGATGCAAGTTAAACTAATCTCAGAAGCATTGCCAGACTGCAGACATCGGTATTTTACTCCACCACACCAAACTAACTGTTATTAACTTGAACGATTTAGCATATGGCGGAACGAGGAACCTCAGGTCAGTGACATTTGACTCGTGGAAACAAAAGACGATCATTTTCAAAAATCAACCATAAATAACAACTTTCTTAAAATTTATGATGTAATACAATCAAAACTCGTGCTTCTTTCCCTCGGAACATATACAGTCTTCAGTCGGCAATGGCGCTACAACAATCACAGCAGCCTATGCAATGTACATAAACCAATTTACAAAATTAACACAAAATGAATGATCCTAAATTAACCGCAACGACCAGGAAAAAAAAGGGGGGAAAAAAAGGAGAATCGAAATCGATTTCAGTTTGGTTCATCTTCTGTATCTTTTTTCAAAAGCAACTCACCATGTTCAGACTTTTTAAACAGCTTGGCAACCAAGTCATTCCAATTAGTCCTTTCCCCACCCGACTTCAGCTGAGTACTCGACGATGACTCCTCAGCGGGGTTATGTTCTGATGGCGCTACTACATCTCCCTCCTTAGACGCCTCTCGCTGAGCCTCCACGTCCTCTGCCTCCGCCTCCACGTCCTCCTTTACAGGCACGGCGTGAGGCACATTCAAACTCACAGCACGCTCCAAAGCGTCCTTATGTTCCTTTTCAATAGTCTGCAACCTCTCAATCCTCTGGACACGCGGAGGACTCATAACAGCCGCACTACCACCGCCATACTCGTCCTTCATCCTCTGCAACGCCTTCTCAGCCTCCCTCTCAATCCAAACAATCCCATGATCAGACGTGGCATTACACGACAACACGATATGCTCAAACCGCCCTTCCACAGGTATAGCCGTCCTAACCTCAGGCGGAAACCTACCACACCTACAGAACTTCCTCTCCACAATGTGGTACATTCTCCCAGGAGCATACAACCTCCTCGGATCCCTCAGCTTCCTATCCTCGGGTATAAACGTATCCCTCAAACAAATCAAGAACATCAAACACGGCAAACAAAACACAGACTTAAAAATATCCTCCAATGGAGTCGCAGTCCGTGGCAAAAAATCATCCTGCAAAATAACCGAATGAATAACATCCGCGTACTTAACAGCCAAATTAAGAGACATACAACGCGCAGGAGCAACAGCATAACACCTAACTAAACTCCTAGGAATACCACCAAGTTTATCCCTATGATTAACAACAATTATCGAAAGCAACGCGACAACACCGGAACCAAGCGAATGTCCAGCAAAAGCCATGTTATAACATCTCCCAGTGGATATCCAAGCAGACTTAAGCGTCTCACTCTCATGATTAAGCAACCAAATAGCGGATTTAAGTAAACCATGTTGAACATAACCACCATCAAACATCTGTCTACCAAGACGATTATCAAGTAATAGTTTATAAGCGGACCAGTTGTGTTATTACAATTATAGAAGCCAAGGGAAGATTACCTTAATCTGAGCTTTTATTTCGAGTTTACTCGATTTACCAAAATTACGCCTTCCACCACGAATACAATGTAGTGCCCAAGCTCCATTTAGCCTTGCTTTAATACAATAGCTCTTTGACACTCTTTGTTGCGAGTCCAAGATGTATATAGTGCTTAACCCTAAACAA
>JAUEKU010216668.1:0-16349 GCA_032274805.1 Gypsophila paniculata | reverse complement strand
CTTTGTGTTTTTCGTACTTCTTAAACCTTAAATTGTACTAATTGTCTCACAATAATATAGTGTGAGACAGTCTCACAGAAGACTTACTCTTCATTCAAGCGAGGTTACTATTCATAGATCACAATCCAACAACCCCTCCATTCATTTAGGATTCCTGCATATTTCTTTTTAGTACATTTAAATAGGTTTGCTACATTTCCTTTTTTTTGGTAAGAAATAACCAACACAACCACGTGCAACCACGTGCGTGTGGGTCCTAGGCATCTCTCACATAATTTTCTTCTAAAAACTTGCTCCAAAAAACAAATGTAGGGAATCTAAATGAATAGAGGGAAAATATGAGACGAGATTCAATACCTCATTTGTAGTTGGGTGGGAAAGGATCACTTCATGGGCATGCAAGTGATACCCAGTGTCACCTGGAACAGGTTTTGAAGGTCGCTGATAACCGCTGCATGGTGACAGAAAAGGTGAGCTAATGACTTTAGTGAAATTCAAGCATCAGCAAATATCATACTATATGCACCAATTAATCTTAAAACTAAGACAAAAGAGAGCAAAATTAGAAAGTTCAAAGACAAATAACAGAAGTCGATGCAGAAGTAGAATAAAGGGACGGCATGCACAGATATTTCTTAGTGTTAGCTTAATGTCGCAACTACACTGACAGTGTACTACCAGGAGGCAGGAGCCCAAGACGTCACAGAATGGGCACCATTATAGATTCCCTTTGCTCAGTCGGTAATAAACTCGACAATTGGACATTATAAGCTTGTGCAATCGCTATCTTACAGTATTCAGTGATTAGAAAGATGTTAAGGACGCCAATAGTAAGTCGAGAATGTAATTATACTTCTAATTTCACATGCTGCTGCTTTAAAGTTTAAACTACTATGTTTCTCTTATCAAAAGTTGAATCATACAACTTTGTCATCATATCAAATGGCAAGCCTATCTGGAAAAGAGAGATTGAGTTCCATACCCATCTTCAGCATGACTTTCATCAGCAAGCTCCAAATCCGAGCATTTTGGCTGACCACCAGCAACATAAAGCGGATCACCTGAAAAACAGCACATGTCAAAAGCAAGTAAACACTATTTACATTTCTACACTTGTACTCTGTATTTTTACCCGTTCGGAAAAAAACTAGTTTTAACAGGAGTGACATTCGTCTAAAGAAGAAACGGTGTCCTCAGAGCTTGGTGTCCTCAGAGCTTTTAGATCATGAATAACGTAGTCTCATAAAATATTGACATTTTGAAAAGGAAGCATCATAATAGAGAAGATTACGAGATTATAGAAGAACTGGCACGTAATTAGCAAAATATAAAACCTCAAATAAGAGGTAGCATATTTTTCACCACATGCCTAGAGGCATTGATTCTATACTCAACGAGAGGTTAATTATTTACGATGAACAAGAGATTAGCCTATAGGCTAGGAAAAAGGAGTCTTCAAACAAGTGAACTTGACTTCAGTAGTTTTGTGTAAAGCAAATCGTCCACACATTGACACAGAATTATACCGAACTAGATGAACTTTTCCATTACAATGAGTAGCAAGCACATGCACATAATTTGCTGATGGTGGACAATCACCTTTATGGCTCTAGAAGCAATGTTAGTAAGGTGCTATAGAGGCACGCTTCTACACCACTTCCATAATCTCTGTCTTCTATAGAAGGTTGATGTAAAAAGCCCTAAATGCCATTAGTCCTTTTTATACGAGATGGTATTTTGAACTAACGATGCATTACTACGAAAACTCAATAACTTGGAAGCTTAAATTAGTACTCCCTCCAAACCACTCATTTCTTCCCATTTTCTTAAAAAGGAAATACCACTCATTTCTTCCCATTTCTATTTTTGTCAACTTTCAATCAATCTCATCCACACAATCTACTTTATGACTTTACTTTATGTTTTTCCATTAATTTCATCCACACAATTTTTTTCCTTAATCCTTGAGCCATTATCAAATGGGAAGAAATGGAAGGTTTGGAGGGGGTATTTTGTTTTAAATATTAATACTTCCTTTGTTTCAATATAAATTTTCTGTTCCACATTTAGTAATTTTGAGCACAATATATTGAGAAATTTAAAAAAAGATATAGTGCCTCAAAGGGCTCTGGAAAATAATCGGTAAACGAGATCAAATGTACAAAACCTTTGTCAACAACACCAAAATGTTGTTTCCAAATGACCCATAAGGAAATTTGCAAGCATCGCATCGTATGACCATACACTTCACAATAAGAAATGCCAACAGTAATATGATACTTAACATATTCACATTTGTTTTTAAAAAAAAAATCTTTTATAACATTTCTATACTTTAATCAAAGAAATATGGTCAAGATATCATCGGGGACACCAGGACGGGGAGACATCATCAAAAAGTAAAAAGTCAAACTGGAATATTATAGTCAGAAGGAGGGAGTTCTAAAGTAGATCATTATGTTTTATTTGTGAATGATATGCAACTATATAGCCTAGGCTTGCATCTGACGCCGAGATTCAAGACATTTATTACCTTAGCCTTTGAAACGATTAATCAGGCATCCTATTTTAGCATGAGCTAAAAAGAAAGTGTCTTTTACTGGACAATGGAGCTGAAATAGAAATTTGGAATCTAACTCTTAAATTTACCTAGCAATGGATGTCCAATGAAAGAAAGATGAATACGGATTTGATGAGGTCTTCCTGACTGTATCTCCACCTATTCAAATGAACCACAGCTGAGAATTGCAGAAATATAGCACAATGAAATTGTGAAATTGCTAGCGCAAAATCGAAATCAAATTGAGGAACAAAAGTCAACATCATCCATCATACAAAAAGCAAAGGAGAACAAAACTGTTGGTTCTTGTTCTCTGTGATTCAACAAACTAAACTTAAGGCCCCATAAAATTCGTTCCTTATTTGTGATAATTAATGGTCAAGTTCGGACATCTTCACACATTACCCCACTGCATACATATGGTTACGTATGACACCATAAGGACCCACAAAGAGGGCAAGTATAGGATACATCATGAACTTCATGTACCAAAACCTGAAACCAAGTTCTCTACATGACTTAAAAGACTTATAATGAAACAAACATTTAAGCTGGAAAATATCCTGAACCCCATAGCAGGATAGTTCACCTTCCACATTCAGAGATTTCATAATTCTCTGTCATGAAGTTATAACCAATTACTCAGACTCTTTGTATTACCTCATTGTACCTATGTCCAACAGTCGACACTCAATATTAGTGACACTTAGAGACTTCATTAAAAGCCAAAACAATAACTTTGTTCGAAATATAGCCGAGTCTGACACTAGGATACATACTTGCGTCAGATAATTTGAGACGAGTCTGTAGGTCATGACATAGCTGATTGACACGGAACATTTATTGGTATAAGAGATTTAGAGAGCATCGATTTAGAGCAGTCTACAACCTTTACTATAATTTTTGTTTCTCAATTCTTGGCATAGTAGAATACGACTATATGTTGTTCGACATTTCCATAAGCATCATACCAACTACAAATTTTGAATTACTGGTTCTAAAATATAATACTCCACATATGAACGCATAAAGACCATTAAAGTAGCATTCTTGGGTCGTACTTCGGAAGTGGACAGTCAGTCTAAGGGTAACACATATTAGTACAACAAAAAATATGATATTAAGTTCATTAGGCACACATCTGATAGATTACCTTGACAAGTGTTTGATCTTTTTGTACATCTCTTTCGACAATCTTGACTTTGCTCAATGCAGGTTTACCTAGTCATAAAAAGTACTCCGTGTAATGACATTTGAGGTGATCGGAGAAGCCAAAACAAACAAAAGAGAGACACTAAAAATATAAATAAATAAAAAATTAAACATCTGCCAAAAACTTTCTTATTCATAAAATTCCGCAAGCCTGGCATAGAAAGACCCAAGAAGTGGTGTATAAGATTGACTTGAGAGGGAATTGGGTCTAACTGAAGAAAGTATCGTTTGGATTCTGCGGAATGGAGAGAAAACGTGGAAAATGGGCGTTGAGCTTGGTGTTGTTTTTCTTAGATTTTCTTTTGATTTAATTTGCATTTTCACTTTTTGTTTACATTTTTTCCTTTTCCGTTATTCATCATTTATTCTTTTGCCGTCTTTTCTCTCAGCTTTCTCATTTCCCCCTTCTTCCCCTTGTCTCACTCAGTCACTAGGTTGGTATCATTTTCTAGCATCTTTTTCCTTTTCATCTGCTTGTTGTTATCTATAGGAGCCCACCCCAAATAAGTTTAAGCTAAGGCTTTCTAGTAGTAGTAAATTCTACATGGGAAAATTCTTGTCTTCTACTGCATGATATTTAATAACCAGAGTTAGTTTGCAGGAGAGGATGTGGATCTCAATGGGGCGGGAAGTGGTGGCCCGCAGGTGAAGAGATCCCCCTTATCAATGTGAACCTACTATTTTGCCCCCCACCTTCAACCAAACTATCCATGAAAGAAGACTTTTGAAGAGTGAGTAATGTGTGGAGGACTGGAGGTACTTACCACCTTCAACTAACAAATTTGAAAACACTTTAAAGAGCCAATAGAGACACATCCATCATGAAGCATGATCACTTTCTCCTCTGCCGATGCAATTCCCTCCCTTCTACGTTCCTTTGCTTATCCAGTAGAATATCCTATTACTGAGGTTTTTTGTATTTTGGTTATTTCGGATTTGTATTAGTCTTGCACTCTCGCAGCTTTATACAGGAAGCAAGCTACCACTGCTCTAAAATAAGAAACTTAGTTACTGTAGCCTTATTACTCGGTAGTTGAAAAACACTATTATTAAATCAGCTCCACACCGAGCATGTAAATGTGAAGAGAATAATACCTGAAGGTAAGGCAACATACAAACCCCGAGAAACCCCAGGATATCGCATTGTTCCTATGGGATGGTTGATCTCAATCTGTTTATAATTTAAAAGAAACTGTCATTAGAAGTCAGGATTACAGCAGTACAATGAACACCAATCAGAGCAAAACTTGAAGGGAACAAAAATGCAAAATTGTAATACAGGATTTTACAAGCTAACTGTTAGTGCTTTATAACATGGATACATGGTTAAACGCTCATGCATACATTCACGCCTTTAAGAGAAAGGGTGCTTCACGTTTACCTCATCCAACTTTATTATTCCATCCACTAAAGCCCTGTATATCTTTGTAATCTTCCGTTGTCTGACGTCTGTCTCTCTGCATTGCCAGAAATGGAATGGCGAAAGGGAAATATTTTTAGACTATGGCCATGACTTTCACATAGTGATTCTCATGCAGCAGATTGATAGTGAGAAACAGATATTTGTATTACTAGCCTTTCACCACGCACCAATGATGTTCCATCGGCAAAATATGCTGCAAGGCAAGCCTTTGCATGCTTTGTCTTTGCACAAAGTAATATACCTGGATGACATTGAAACAGTTTAGTGACTTAATTGAGCATAGCTCAATACACAGCAGCAACGTTAAGCAGTCAAGAAGTAATGGGTACAGTGGGCACATCACGAGGTCTATACAAAGCTAAGAGACGGGCACATGCTCTTCACACCAAAGCTATGAGATAGGACTTGCACGAAAAGGGGCCAACTATATAGGCACAAGGCAAAAGATGCTACAGTTCTTATTAAAACTTATACGGATGCTATCTAAGTTGTTCGATTTGGCGGGGGGAAGAGATTACATAGATATTGTACATTAACTCGTCATCTTCATGGCTAATTTTATAATCAAGCACTTGAAAACAACAAAATTATAGCCCTGTTTCATTTTTGTAAGGAAGTCAATATCACATGCAAAAGTTTAGCTTACTACGAATCATATTTCAAGCAGTATTACATAAAAATAGTTTGTGAACAGCCAATTATCATCGCTAAATAGTCATTTGGGTGTTAAGCAGCAGTCTCCCCAATTTTAGAGTCTTGTCTACATTCACATACAACAAACCAAAACCTTGAACACTTTTTTCCTAAAGAATACAAATTCTAAGATTTCATCAATCCGTATTAAACAGGAACCTGGTCATACATTGAAGAGTACTGCAGGAGTCAACCTTAGCAAACATCTCATCGACTTTCTGTCGCAGCATATGTCACTTTAGACCGTCATTTTACTCATTTTCATCATCTAAACCTTACCTAAGCATTCTACCAATATAAACGTGGTATTGCCAGAGATTAAAAACAATGTGCTTTTATCAAATAACTTACCTGTGCATTCTATGTATCAAATACGTATCATATATTTGTATTATGTATTCAGATAAAGACCTACTACGAATTAGTATACCCATGTCATATTCAAAATGTGTTTCATCATCAGTATAGTTTGACTATGCAAACCATAATACTAACCTGAGGTTCCCCTTCCTAAACGGTGAACAGGAACAGGCTGCGGTTTTCTACCTAGTGACGAGTCGCTCGCTTCGTTAGCATGCCACTGAAGTTGTGTCAAGACAGTTCGCTGCTGGAAGAGTCCCCCAGGTAAAACTTGAAGACCAGATGGCTTATTCAGAGCAATCTGTACAGCCAATAAATAGAAATTCAATAAACATTTGGAACATAAACAGTAGTAATCTACTAAGGAAAAAAGAAAAGTCTACTATGACGCCAAGCATTGGCTCATGCATTTATCAGCATTCCGCAGTCAAGTCACTATTACCGTGGCCACGGGTAGTAGCTGTAGTACGTGTACGTTCGATGGATGAATATGCATTTATAAGAATCCAAAGTACATGAATTGCACAAGCCCGTATTGAGACATATTAGTTGAATCTAACCTCTCAGAGCAACACTTGCATGATACTCCCATCAACATCTCCCACAAACCTTTAACCAGATGAGGGTTCCCCCATGTTTAGTCTAAGAGCACTTGATACTGAATATATACACAGATAACACCAACCAAGCACGAACTAACAGTTTGGTATCTTCACAGGGAAATGGATCATACAAGTCGGGTCTAAGTCGGGTCAATTTGGGTGAATTCTATACTTTCGAGCCGATCTAAGTCGGGTCAATTTGGGTGAATTCTATACTTTCGAGCCGGTCAGGTCACATTAGGTCATTCAGGTTCCTGGTCGGCCTTGGGCTGCTTTTAGGTTGGTGGTCATATTGATTATTCATTGCGGGTACAGATCACTTAATGTAGAGTCATTTCCATGACAACAGTTACCACATGGTAATCAAGTTGATTGATTGACGTCATTGCAAGTCATGAGTCATGACCATGAAGGTTTTTATTATTTGACTTATTCTTATTGTTGATCGTCTAAAATGTGATTTTAAATAAGTTGTTTCGGATTATGTTGGCTCACTTCAAGTAATTATCAAAACGGGACAACTTCGACACAGGTAGTTTTAGGTAGGGTCAATACTCAATATCCATCAAAATTCAGGTCGATATTCGAGTCATATTCGTATTGTTCGGCTCAAGTCTCAACTCGAGTAGCTTTTGCCAGATTTAGTTATATCATTCAAATATTTATCAGTTCTTAAGTGCTTCACGATTCCCATACAACTCCTATTATATCAGTTTGGAACTTTTTGATCAACAAACCCACCAAAGGCTAGGTGATATCATCTCGATTCTACGAGGTTAAATGCTAATCACCAGATGGCCAAAGCCATACCACATGAGAATTCTTACAACCTCATCAAGAAGTAAGAATCAATTCTTTTCATAATTCTTTAAAATTACATCCAATAAAAAAAAAAATCATGGGATAAGTCGTACCATGTCATCGTCTTCATAAAGGACTTCAATCAAGTACGGCGCTTCAGGCTCTTTCCATGGGAGCCGATGATACACCAACTTCGAACCAGCTCTACACACACATTCAACAAAACTTAATAACCAATCATTTCGAGCAGTGGTCATAGAATGCTCACGGCAAGACAAGGTGAGTTTTGACCTGCAGTTAGTCAAACGGTAAATACATGAAATGGAACACTCCCTCTGTGATTACATATTACACGGTCTCCAAGACAACACTTTGACTACATTTTTTTGCTTTCATATAGTGTATACGGAGTACCTTTTAAATACAAATGTAAAGATGTTTGTGTGAAAGTAAATACTGATTTTTTTAATCTCTATCTACGGTAAAAGTTAAATAGGAACATGTAATCACAAATCGAGTATAATCTTAAATCTTGCACAGCAATGATAGGATTCTACCTGAGAACAATATTAGGATCGGTCACTATTTCGCCATCAACGGTAATCTACAAGAACCAACTATTTCAACTTAAATAAATCTCCAACAAATTCAATTAAAAAAAATGTAAACCTTGATTATGATATAGCATACCTGTTTATTATGAATTCGCTGCAACCAACTAATCAAACAAAAGCAAAAAAAAAAAAATGAGAAGTAACCATAAAATAATCCACATTAATATCAATTACGCATGCAAATTACCTAATTACTCCCTATATTTCAGTCATTCGTTTATCTTTCTCCTTTAGGAAAGAGCACAACTTAACCGTTTCTTTTCACAAAAAATACTCCATATGTTTGATCAACTTCTCATTCAAAATCATTAGCCAGTATATCATTCTACGTACCCCTAAACCTCGTTACTCAAAACAGAAAGCTAAACAAATGACTGAAACCGAGGAAATATATGCATCAAAATCAATCAATTGTAAACAAAAATGTAAAAATAAAATTGAATTGAATTGAATTGAGAGAATTAATTACCCTTGCAAAGGAGCTGAGCTGGTGTACTTGGAGGAGTAAAATTGAATCAACGTAAGCCCTAATTACACACAAAAAAAAAAAAAGAAATCACAAATGCTCAAATTAAATCAGACGGCTGTACACGTAAGACAAATATGACGGCTAGAGTGTGACCAGTAAACTGAAATCACATTTTAGTCGTAAGCTACCTGTCGTATTTATACGACCGTCTCATAAAAGATTTATTACTTCGCAATAGAAATGATGATGTGAGCTAGTATACTTGGAGGAGTAAAATTGAATCAACGTAAACCCTAATTACACACAAAAAAAATTAAACGAATTACAAATGCTCAAATCAAATCATAGTGCTGTACGCATACGATGAATAGTTACGACTAAAATCTGATCACTTTAATGCAAAATTCACATTTTAGTCGTAAGCTACATAACTGTCTCATAACAGAATTACTAATAGAAATGATAATGTGAGCTAGTGTACTTGGAGGAGTAAAATTGAATCAGCGTAAACCCTAATTACACACAAATGCTCAAATCAAATCAAACGGTTGTACACTTACGACGGATAGTTACAACTAAAATGTCCAATTTAATGCGGAAATCACATTTTAGTCATAAGATACATGTCGTACTCGTACAACCGTCTCATAGAAGAATTACTAATAGAAATGACAATGATAGACCGGAGGTAGAAGCGGAAACGACGTCGTCGTAGGTGAGACCGTCGTTAAATTCAGGCCATTTTACGCCTATTTGCTTCATTTTTTTAAGCAGTAAATTTGCTGGAAAAAAAGTCTCAAAAGTTTTTGCAACTACTCTGATATTGCAGAGTAATAGTAACTCGTGGGTACGACCGACGGTTGTATGCGTACAATGATTTAATTTGAGTTATTTGGTAGTTAGTACATGCAAAATTACGGAATGATTTGAGTAATTAGGGTTACTAGAAATAATTATGATTTAATGTAATTTAGCTCGGTTTTCTTATTTGGGTGGTTTTAGTGTAATAAAATCGATTTCACTTTTAAATTATAAAATCAATAATAAATGAAACATATTAAAAGTATCTAAATTTCTTGAACTTTATCAATGTCAAGAATTTATATGTTTTAGAAGGATGATCCAAAATGGACTTAAAAAAAGTACTCCGCGTGAATCATCCTTAAAATAAAAACGTAAGGAAATGGGCGGATCGGACAAAGTATCCGTAAGCAGCAAACTCTTGTGTAATGATATGCATTGTCACTTTGACAAGTCAAGATGGTCACATTTGACGTGTCAAGACAACGTATGTGCAGACACGACACTTGACACGGGTTAGATTCGCGAAAAATAACATCTACGCATAGGAAAGGGAAAACTCTGTGGGGCGAGACACTCACGGACCAAACGAAATTCCCGACTTTGGGCGCTTATTTGCTTAGTCTATTCCGATTCGTTTGAGCCGATGCTCTTTGTTCATCTTTCTGACAATCATTTTGTGTAAACAACGAAAAACACACCTTGTAATTCTTGTTTGTGGTGGATTAAAAAATTCCGATGAGCAACTACAATTGCTTAAACATTTGCATGATTCCAAAAAATTGGTACAAATATGCATCGTCACAGGAAAGGGTGGTGTACAAGAAGCCGAAAATTATAGTTACACAATAGCAACTTTTATTTCATTATTCAAGCTCAATAGTTCCGGGAAACAAAGACGGTTTTCACAGTGATCTTTCCCAAGTGAGAGCCAAGACAACTTCAATTGTAGTATTATACTCCAATAGTTATACAAATAAGTCCACAATTATAACACAGAGGTCGTTCTCCCGAACACCCAAATATCAGGCGGCACAGCAAATGCCAGGTGATGAGGTGGGCTCAACGGCATTGAGGGAGAGTGGATCCCACCTGATCATGTTGCCACGAGTAGAACCGTTATTAGCTGTGACGACCTGCAAAGTTGTCGACTCACCAACAGAAGTCTCTGACAGGGCCGGCGTACTTGTCCATTCACCAGCAGAAGTTTCCACCAGGGCTGACTTACTCGCAGCTTGGGCCTTCAGACGGTACCGCTCAGCCCTTGATCCGATGACCTGGCCAAGGATTGAAGCTCCAATGGTAAATGCCATGGCAGTTTTAGGCATCAACACACATTTCCTGAGCATGCCTATGAACGGGACAGCTGCGTGAACGGCTGCAAACCAGGCAGGTGAGAACTTCTTTGTGTGCTCTCTCCATATACCTAATGGCATATTTACCGCCATACCCAGAAGTCCGATCACGAGAACTTTATTGGGCAAAGGTTGGGGACGAAGGTTTTTGGCAAAGGCAGTTCGGGATATTGCTGCCCGAGCTGCCACAATGGCGGGTGGGCACGTGAGTTTTATTCCAGGAGGGGGCTGAAGAACCTTTGCTACTAGTGGCATGACACCGCTCACTGCCCTGTATGACTTTGCAATTGGGCAGTTCCCTTTTTGCAGCCATTCGTTACTCAATGCCTCGTGCTTCCCATCTCCCTGCACGAATGTATATGAATGAGTTTGAGAAATTTTTAAGACAAAAAACAAAACTAATCAGACCTGTTTTCAAATGTCTAATAAACTACTGTACTAATGAGTTTTAGCAAAGATCATTCTGATAACGGACAATAATTTAAGAAACTCGGTAAAGTTTAGGTCGAAAAAATCTCGCACTACAATGTAATTGGATCCACATCGGGCAAAACCGTACTACTTCCATTTCACTCATTTAGTCCGACTTTCCTTTAACAACATTTTTATTTAACTAGTTCTATTTCTATCCGTGGCAAACAACCATTTAGTTAATTTATAAGATAAAACTACATACAGTTGAAATAAAATACTCCGTACCTTTGAAGTGGAATCCTTCTTCGATGACTGCGATTTTTTCTTTTGATTTTTCCACTTCTCAGAGAATGCATCAAAGCCGAACAGCCCTCCACCAAAACCTGAAAGGCTGATGGTGGCAGCCTTTGCAGCTAAAGGATTAAACTGAGGAGCAGGTCGACCAAGCTCTGAATCCTCAGATCGAACATATGTTCGCTCAGAAAGCGGGACAACTCCCTCATGCCCATGAAATAACCTGAATGCTGTGTCAAAATTGGGACCATCTTCGAAAATTGGACCTTTGCCTCCACGTACCTGACCAAACATAGCATAATAGGACATCAGAAGATAAGCCTGCGGAGCACCACGTAAGAATACAAAGGAAGCAACAGAACAGATGAAGCAATAAGCCTCCGTACAGTGTTCACGCCAAAAGTCCAAATGTAATTTATAATTAGACCTTGCCCCAGAAGATGAAAATACCATCGTTCAAGATTCTCAAGTTATGATTTCACGACATAAAAGCGGGTATAAATATTCTTGAAACAGGGTTGAATTTCATTCATATGGAAAATCAAGACCTGCTAGTGCAAGTACACTTTCGCTGAAATAATCAATACAGATACATTGAGCCCCATAAGTAGGGACTAATATAGCAACCCAATGAGTTACAGTGTTGGCGTGTTGCCCACCCGATTAACAAGTGGAAATGAAGCAAGAACAAACTGATTCTGGCGAAGACATCACATTACTTACAGGCAAAGAAAAGTCCAGCGAAGATGTGAAAGAAAGATTTGTTGGCTCGTTGATGTTCCTTAAAAAGGGGCATCGAACAAAATCATGGTCTGAAGGAAGTGACTCTCCGGCTAGTTCTCTGAAGCAAAAGTCCATTTCTCCAATAATACCTGGTTAAAAAGAGAATGAAAGATGAGGAACAACGTCTCCATATTGCGGAAACAAGATGCAACAAAAAAACGCCAAATATGACTCAACGTGAACAATCTCAACCAATAGTTATTTCAGTCATAGGAACATATCAAGTGCATAGAAACTGAAGCATATTCGAACTCAAATAGCAAGTTTTCAACATGAAGCAAACAGTAAAGCCGCGAATTTCGAGTAAATGAAAGATAAAAACTGGAGCCTTCTATCCTGATCTGGTTTGACTGACATAAATAAACAAAATCTACGATTGAATAAAACATGAAGAAAAGGCATAGGTATTAGAAATGGCGGAGAACGTAACTAGACAGATGAAGTTTTTTTGAGCGCATAAACGAAATAAGCAAAACGACGAAGTCATTGCTGTATTTCGTTATATCACACTCCTTATGATCCTATATCTCGCAATTTAAAAACCAACATAATCACCATAGCTCAATTTCCGAGCTCAAACCTTAAAAAACCAAAAGCACTTGACCGAATTTTGACAAACAGCAATTAAAAAATCGAACTGGAAAACCTTCACTCAAAAATATTACAGCAACTTTAAAAGAATCTGAAAATTCCCACTTATAGACCTCATGTTCATGATAAATATATAAAGACTAGAACCAAGTTCCGAGACCACGAGAATCACGTTATCGTTTGTCAAGATTCTGCACTCTTCCAATAATCAATAGAAAATAAAATACTGATAAAAAATTATATAGGAAGATTTAGCTTTTCCAAACTCAGTCATCAAGAATCCACCTTAATATACAGCATACCTTTCTTTCCACCACGCTACCCGATATTCTCTACAATCATCCTTTGTCACTCGTATCTTTCAAACATCATCGGTATTATACTATCGTAAAGACGACTAATATTAATACTTTCTTTGATACATAGAAAACTACTCATTTCACTTTTTGAGACCAAGTTTTCCAAACTATGGCCGTACATATATTAAAAAGTACTCCTTACTCCATATAAATTAACAAAATGATTTTATCAATGAAAAATAAAACTCAAAAACGCGTGAAATAGAAATTAATAATAAGGGTCAATACCAAATCGAGGACAAAATCAAACAACTAGAAGTACAGCATAGAACATGCAAGAAATAAGCAATTGACTTACAAAACAAAATTATTTAATTAATCCACTATTAAACATCAAAATTACTTGTAAAATAAAACAAGTAAATCAAATACCAAGGTACTCCCTCTCGTTGATTGGAATTACAACATATTTCATTTTCGGCTCATTCCGTGGATTTGTAACATTTTCTAAAATACCTCTCACACAACACATTCTACCTATCATCTACCCTTTCTCCTCACGTTTTTCCAAACCATTGTCTTAATAATCGTGTCATTTGCAAATGATGTAAATCTAGTGAATGAGAGGGAGTTACAAATAACCACAAATACAACTACGTTACTGCAGCCCCTAGTTCCTCATGGGGTCCTGCAATTAACGAGAGAAGGGGTCGGATGCATGCAGCCTTACAAACCGTTTCTAAACTACCAAAATGAAAATTATGTCGAAGATTGCATCGAGTGACTCGTACTTCATATATGGACTCACTAATAAGAGCACAATCAATTGCTCATAAAATAAAATATGATGATACAATCTAAACCCATCAAAATAATTTGACAAATTCATTGATCTGAGGCACCTAAACACATATTAAATTACTCACTCTGTTCCAGTCATTTGTTCACCTTAAATTTTGGACACGAAGACCAAAAAAATTCCATAAAAGACGCTTATACCCTTAGCCTACGAATAACACAATTTCTTTTTTTTGGCATAAGAGTAGCCACATGCGCAATTTTGATGCTGACGAGATTCGAACCTCACGTCATGAGTTCCACCTCTTACGCTATCAATAACATTAATATTGGGGAAAGAGTCGTGTCAAAAGTAATGGCACTAAGTTGAACAAATAGTGTAATAAAAGTTACCAAAAATATAAAAAGTTACGCTCAAAATGAAATAGTTAAATAAAAGACAAAAAAAACCAACCCAATTAAAAAACTCAAAAAAACACTTTTTTTATTTTGCAATGAATCGTGAAAAATCATCACTCTAACTGCTTATTTAATATACCTTCAATTATTGTCGTTCTTTTGCAAAAATAACTCAATAAAAAATAGTGAATAAAATGAAAATAAAATATGGGAAATGAGGATGAAAGCAAAAAAAATACCTGAAAGAATAAAAATGGTGGAAAAATGAATCAAAATTTGACTTTTTTTTTGAGAGTGTATGAATAAATGGAGTGCAATTTAATTTAATTAAAAAAATAAATTAAATTATGAAGAGGAAATAAATAGTGTCGTGGTGTGCACACGCCAAAAATAGGAGGTTGACAAAGACAAAAAGTTGGGAATATTATTGGCTAATGATGGCATTTATTAATTAATTAATTAATAAAATAAATAAATGGAATAAATATAATAAAATAAAATAAACGTGTGTGTTTGTTGAAAAAGTGGGGTGTACTTTGAATAAAAGTTGCATGTTCTTGAATTGTTCCATAGTTGGTGACTTGGTGGGGACGTGGGGTTGGGCGGAAAAAAGATTATACAACCTATTGGGGGTTGGGGGATGCCAAATTATCGCAGGTGTAGATTCGTTTTAAATTTAAATCGGGTCAAATTTATATATTAAAAAAAATTAAAAAATTGATTTTTTTTTCAGTTTTTGTTTTAAGTTTAAATCAGGTCAAATTTATACACTTAAAAGAAGTAAAAAATTGATTTTTTTTTTTTTTCAGTTTTTGATAAATAAAAAAATTAAAATAAAATTTGAATAATGGTAACAAAACGAACAAAAATAGTACTATTAGATTTGTCAACATATTCTCACACATAAAAATCAAAAATTAACTGTTACATTTATCCAATAGGTTAACAAAACTTATACCTTTTATAAAACATGAAATTTGACGGAAAACTAATGGAGTTAAGTGTTTAAAAAAAAAAAAAAAAAAAAAAAAAAAAAAAAAAAAAACCATACTTACGGCAAATTAGTAAATCGAAATAAATTTAACAAGAACCAAATTACAATATTCTCTTGCGTTACTAAAGATCTCAAATCTTAATTTAACAATTATGCACATACTCGTATTGCTATCTTCTATACCTTTTCAGGAATCTTTCGTTCGATACAATGGGAAAGAGAAATCACCCGACTCTAAAAATTGTTGTCGCTTCACTAGTTTCCATGTAAAGATGTCCAACGAACTATTAACGAATCATTGTCCAATACTAAACTCAAAATCCTAAAAACGGGTACTGAAATCTAAAAACCACGATCGAAAAATCTCACCAAAGGGAGATACTTATTGAACCTAGAACTGTGCATCATTATACTAGAAAATTTCAGGGTTTATCATCGATAATATCTCGATGAAAGCCCCATAATTAATGGAGTTAAGAAATTTTTTTTATTTTTTTTTTAGGAAAAAGAGAAAAAATGGCTAAGGTTTTTGATAATAACGAAGTTAACTTTTGGTATAAGATATAAACAAAACTTTTACAAAAGTTATAAGTTTATCAATTTTTTTATGAAGTATATATTTAGAAAATGGACATTACAAAAGATATAACTTATAAGTTATAAATTTTTTTTATTGTGATCATTTTAAAGGTTTCTAAATGACCATAATCTTAAAATGCATATAACGCATAGTGATTATTTTTATTTACAAACAAACCGTGATTGTTGTATGCAGCTAGAGGTGTCAATCGGGTCACTCGTGTCGGGTTTGGGTCGGGTTTGGTCGGGTCGGGTCATATCGGGTTCGGGTTATATCGGGTCATGACTGTGATCGGGTCGGGTTTCGG
>JAUEKU010216558.1:0-16349 GCA_032274805.1 Gypsophila paniculata | reverse complement strand
TGAAATCGGGCCAATACCAGGCAAGAGATCAATAACAAACTCCACATCCCGCTTAGGAGGTATTCTAGGTAAATTTTCAGGAGAGACATCGGGAAACTCTTTGACTACCAATATATCCTTCAGCTTCAACTCCTTAGTCACATCACGAATGCTACACAAATAGATCTCGTGCCCCATTCTACGCATACTAAGAATTATTTTATAAGAAGTTCGAGATTTTATTTCCTAGGTTTGAGATTTCAAGTTTATGAAAGTTTATTAAAAAAAGAAAGTTTTCAAGTTTTGAGAAGTGATTTGAGAAAGAATGTTTGAAATGATTTCCATTTGAGAAAGATTATTTTTAAGAAAACAATTGAGAAAGAAATTTGGAAAAGAATTCAGAAAGGAGTTGGAAAGATTTCCAACGCAGAAAGTTTAATCTATGGTTCTGATGAGCGACTGTAGTTCGTCCCAAGTAGGGCGACTACAGAGATATAAAGTGTTGGGGTAGTTGATCGCCTGCCCGTGTTGTGGGATTACTTCTTTGGGGTTAGCCTATAGAGGAGGCATGCACTTAAGTCTATCACTTCGAAATATTTGTAGTGTTGGGTTATGCCGTTCCTACGCAGTTTGCTCAATCATATTGAACTTATAATAAAAGAGAAGGATTTGAAAGGAAAGGTTTCCTTAAAGAAGATTAAGTTTTCGAAATGTTGATTCTTGATTATTTACAAGTATATTATTCTCCTTCTTGCTTACAAATGATTTATTATTTGATTGATGATAAAAGGTTTTTAATTATCGTGTTACATCTTTAAAATAAAAATTTTTCTTATGGTTTACAAATGATTTATACTTTCAAAGAAATATTTAAATCATTAAAGGGTTTTAAAGTTTTCAAGTATTGTTTTATTTCTACTTTACTCAACCTTTGTGTTGACGGTTATTTGTTTTTGTCCATCCTATTCGATGGCCCTGTGATGATCATCTGGGGAGCAGAAAATGTGCAGGTTGATTAGAATGTTTGTTAAAGGGGATCTTGGAAGGGACGTCAACGCTAAAAAGGATTCCGCTGCTTCACTATTTATTTCGCTTCCGAATTTTTCGTTATTATTACTATTGGTTTTGTAAGACGATGTTATTTCAATAATGATCCCATGATACATTGATCCACTATTTTATATTATTTATATCGTGATATCCCGAGTTCGATAACTCGGGGTGTTACAAACAATATTTTTTGTGGTAAAGATTGAACAAAATCTTAATGATACAACAAGAATTTAAATAAACTCAAATAATGTGGTTTATTTATTTGTATGTTAACAATATAATTTATTGTGAAACACTACCGTTAAAAAGGTCTACTTTACAAAACACTACCTTTTCATCGACTAATTGTGAAACACTCCCTTTAACAATTAACACTACCTAAAATGAAATTTGGGAAAAAAAAGTCAATTTTTAATTTGGGTATGACTGGATATACATAAATTTCGTCATCTTAATGCTATTGTAAGCGATAAATCTGTAATATAAACAATCGTAACACAGAAAGCGTAACAAATATAATTTATTATTAATTTCAGAAATAGCGTGTATAAATCTCTGTACTATCCTCTGATTCTAATTATCGTACAAGGCACACGTGTACTATTCACGTAGAATATGTTGCACGTGATATAGTGATATTGTACATATATAGGGTGTATACACCCTGCACATACGTTTTGTCTTTGTATACCTGAGAGTGTCGTTTGGACTTGTATCTCTCTTGAATTTGCTTGAATTTCTTAGCACCGATTTATGTGTTTTTAATGTCTTGTAGTCTTGTTTTAATCTTGGAGTCTTTAAGTCTTGTAGTCTACTTCTTTTTTCCAACTTTCTTCAATCTACAATCCTACTCTTAAATGAGGGGAGGTTTATTTATAGGGCAAAACTCACAGACCCATTTATGGGTTTAATTGTAAACCTTATCCAAATTGACTTGTGATCGAATTTATGACCCGAATAATTTGTCTTGCAACTCGATTCGGTCCGTATTGAATTTATCCGGGCAAAAATTAATCAAATTGAGTAAAAATTTGTAATAACTCAAAATAATTAACTTATTTATTTTTTTGGCACTTTGACAAATTTTTAGTGCCTACAAATTGCCCCCTCAAGACCATGTCACGTATGCGATTTTGGCGTTTCAGCGTGGCAGGATCTCGATCCATTTTGTTAGACTTAAGTGTCGGTGAGTGTCCAACTTGTTAAACGCCTCAATTTTGGTTTGTTGTCTTTTTTATTTGGGAATGATGTTGTCATACGTCATCCTATTGAATTGGTGATCGAAGACCTTTTGCCTGTTTTATTTTGTTGTCGTCGTGATCATTTGGCAACCGCGGAGGTTGTCATACTAGGAAACTTAAACTCGTGACGCTTTTTAATGCCCCGTTGAAGACTGCAGTTTAAGCTCTTGTGTAGGATTGAAGTTTGTAGTTTCACCTCTTGCTTAGGAGTAGAGATTGCAGTTTCAACTCTTGCTCAGGAGCGTGATTTTCTCTTTTGTCATTTGATAATAGAGATTTGGCGCTCAACGTTTTTGCCTATTCTCCATCAACTTTAAACATCCATTTGATGTACGGACAAGTGGCTCAACTTATCGCGTGTTGATGCCACCAAGGTGTTTTTTTTTCTTTTTGGGTGTGACTGCACTCGAGCAACATGTATACTCATGCAGCCTATGTACTTGCTTATTGACATGGACGCCAACTTGCATGATCAAGCCAGCGTAGTTCGTGAATTTTTTTTTTGCAATTTAAACTCTTGCTTATAAGCATAGCTTGCAGTTTTAACTCTTGCTTAGGAGCGTAGCTTGCAGTTTTAGCTCTTTTTTAGGAGCGGTGTTTGCAGTTTCAACTCTTACTTAGGAGCGAAATTTGCAGTTTCACTCTTGCTTAGGAGCGCATCTTGCAATTTATGCGTTAACTTAGGAGCGTGATTTTCTCTTTTGTCATTTGATTTGATGATAGAGGTTTGGCGCTTGACGTTTTCGCATATTCTCAATAAATTTCAAACTTGAATTTGTTGCAAGAAAAAGTGGCTCAGCTTACCACGCATTTGTGCCCCCACGGTGTGATTTTTTTTTTTTTTGTGCGACTGCACTCAAGTGACTTGTATACTCAAGCTGCCTACGTACTTGCTAATTGATGTGTATGACAATTCGCAAGACCAAGCCAACGTAGTTCATGATTTTCTTTTCTTTTTTTTTTTCTTTCGTTTTGTTTTTTTTTTTCATTTTTTTTTTGTATTTTTTTTTTGCGCAATTTAATCTGTTGCTTAGGAACATGCCATGCAATTTGTAAACCATAAAAAATTCAAACCAGTAATAAAGGAAAGAAAACAATAATATGGAAATAAGAATTTTATTTATTATTCAAAAGGTGGTGGGTTACAACTTTGATAAGGCTGAAGTCGTATCACCTTAATCAAAGTAAATCCTAAATACCACTAACAATAGCTAGTGGCAAGTAGGTTCAAATCCACAAAGAGAAGGTTAGTATCACAGAGCAATGCTTTAAAGAATACTTTCAAGTAAGAGAAAGGCTTGATCGGTTTAGTACGTTTACAACAGAAATTAATAGAAAGTAATGAATCAATGGAGAAAGGTCTATGGTTCACGATTCACACACGTTTCATAATCACAATAACAAAAGGTAGCAAATGGTCAAACGGGTCAAACGGAATACAAACGTCCTCTAAAATCGTTAACATCCTAGGATAACATTAACGGGCTCTCGCAACGTATTAGCTTCCCCCACCGCATACATGTAAGGCTAATCACAACCAGGCTCTCGATCTTAGGTTGAGATTTCCAAGGGCGAATGACAAACTAAGGCCTTTAATTCATCAGACAGTCAAATAACACATGTAGGACGGAGATTAACACCAAAAAACCAAATGCAAACTAATACTCCCTCCATTCGATTCCAACTTGTGCATGATGTCAATGCACAAGTTTTAAAAAATGATGATGTAATGAGGGATATGAAGGGATAATGAGGGGAAAAGTAGGGTTACAATTAGGGTAATGGGAGAAAAAGTTGATTTGTAGGTGAAAAAAGTTACCCAAATTGGAAATGCACAAGTTGGAATTGATTGGACAAAAAAGAGAAGTGCACAAGTTGGAGTTGAATGGAGGGCATACAATACCATTCAACGACGTGTGCTCATCGATTCCCTACAACCCTAGAATAGAATTAGCTACTCATAATTAGGGCAAACATGAAATTGGGGATTGGGGAATACATAATCAAAGACGAAAATAATGAATTAAAACAAATAAACAACAAATGAACAATGATTAAAACTACATTATAAATACCGAAGGATTAAAAACGTTGAGTCACTACAATGGAGAATTAGAGAAAAGTGTAAAAGGAGTTCTAGGTTTTTCGAGTAAAAGAAAGCATAAAAAACTAAAACAAGTCTCAAGTCTCTAAATAACATGAAAATAGAGCTCCGGACGAATAGCTGTGGAACCTCTTGTGTTCGGTCAGCCGGCTTGTAGGGGCCTGTGCCCAACCAGCCTTGGCCGGGGCGCCCTCTCTCGACATTTGCAATTCTTTTGAGTTTTGACTTCTGTTGACTTTTCCTTGACTTTTCTTGGGCTTAACTTCGGTTTAATTAATCCCGAGTTTACTTTCATGCTTCCAAACTGTCTCGGTTTGCTCTTGATTCACATCCCTCCGTGTATTACTCCAAATGAGTCGAAATTAGCTCAAACTCCTGCAAAACCTATACAAAGACCAAAAATACAACTCGAAGCAATATATGAGAAGAAATGGCTCCAAAGAGCGTATTTCAATGATATAAAGCACCCAGGACGGGGATAAAAAAAAGGCTATAAAAAAGACACACATCATCAATTGAGGGAGTAAATATCAAGAAATGAGCTTCAATTGATGAAATTATCGAGTGAAAATGGTGGCACAACTTTGAAGAAATTGATTGTAATTCTCTTGATTATAATCTTGTTTAATGTATTTTTTTAGAGTCTAGATATTGTACTAGAAATGAAGGCACAACTTAAAGCAACAACTTATGTACAAGAAATCTTAATTTATGATTAAAGAGTAATTATGATTGGAAAATAAGTTCTCTACTTAACATAAGATGTCCTTACATAACCTAAATTTGTCCAATGGACTTAGTTCAATCAAATGTTTACTAAATAAGAGGCTTCATGGGCTTACATAAACAAAAGTTCACAATAGAAATTGATTTTCAAATCACACAAACAAAAGATTCGTGGTCTAGATTGTTGTCACACAAACAACAGACTTCACTTTGTTGCTGTCACTGCTCCATGCTGGGATGGCTGGGTTTGAGCTGCTACCACACTTTATTGAGTTTGTGGTCCACTACTTCTTGATGAATTTGACTACTGCTGGCTTTGTTGGGCTGTTGCTGCTGCTGCTGCCAATGCTCTTTTCTCCTATCAGTTTCCTCCCTTACACTAGTTACCTATGCTGACTTTGCCTCCAGTCTTCCTCCTTTATTTTTGGGCTGAGTTGCTGCGGGGTTGTTGCAAGTTGACCTGTTGTGTCCCAATTGTTGACAATTGCCACACTTATTTGGTTTATTAGCGCTCTTCACTAGGTTGTTCTTGTTAGTGTCAGCTTCACCAGGCTCCTTCCTCTTTTTCATAGATGGTCTCCCTAGAAATTTTCTAGGGCTAGGAGGGGAAGGTTCTTGCATAATTGTCTTCTCCCACTGTTTAGGCCCCAAGCATTGGAGATATAGTTGGCTCATATGCCTTCATGTAAGTTTATTTGCTATACACCTCACTTACAAAATCCTCGGGATTGAGGCTTTGTAGCAATATACAAGCTACCGCATGTGTTTAAGGGAATCCAGTCATATCCCAATGAGAGCATGAACATTTTTTGGTGCTCAAATTGACTACAAAGGTGTCCCCTTTAATTTGTGGTCAACCTCATAGATATTCACTATATAAGGTATTAGCACACAATACCTACTTTCATTATATGCCCATCTGACGTACTTATTAACATATGGCATGAATCTTCCCTCATAACTTGCCACATTCTCCCTTTTTTGACATTTTCTCTTCATGACATACCTTCCCATCCATTCCATATGGGTGAGAATAGGTTTGTCCTTATCCTCCTTTAAAACAGAGTTGAATGTCTCGCAAAGATTGTTAAGCAACATGTTGGATTTTGCAATTGTTGTAAATACATGTCTAGATCATGCCTTTGGTGGAATTGCATTTAGGTAATTGAAAGCCTTTGGTGAAATCTCTTTGATGGTTCCAAGGTATGTGTCAAATTCAGTCTGGCATGCCTCATACAATTTTAAGTCCCTGGAATAAACAATTAATGTAATGTATATTTAGATGACTAAAATGTGATTAATTCTTTAAGGTTGCCCGAGCTGCCTTCTAGAAGTTGTGTTTGTAAGCTTGTCCACTGAAGTGAAGATTGAAATTTTCCCAAATGTGTCTGACACATAATCTGATATCGGCTTTGGGAGTGACCAAAGTGAATGCATCCAAGAGCCCCTGTCAAACATGAAGGTCAGTTAGCAAAATCAGTTAGCATAATCAGTTATAATTAGCATAACCAGATACCATAATCCGTTAGCACAATCAGAACATACCTTCTGTCTGTCAGACATGAAGGTCAGTCCTAAACCTTCATTATTATCCTAGTCAATGTCCAACATAAGTAGCCTTAGAAACCAAGATCAACTATCCTTGTTTTCAACTTCTACAACACCCCAAGCTATTGGAAAAATGTTGTTGCCATCTTTGCCCACAACTACCAAACACATGCAAGGATAAGCTCCTTTTAGATGGCACCCATCCACTCCAGCAATTGGCCTACAACCATTCAGGAACCCTTCCTTACAAGCTTGAAGGCATATATAAATCCTCTTAAAGCATGGCACTGGTCTGTCTACTATTTCTACTTCCACGGCTACTAAAGACCCTAGATTGTGTTTCTTAATTACAGCAGCATGCATAATCCCAAACCCTAGCATATTTTTCCATTTCACTTCCATGAATCAAAATCTTTGCCCTTGCTTTTACCCTCCAGCACATAGAATATGTGGCATGAATTAAGAAATCTTTGTACACTTGAGCTTGAAATTCCCTCAACTTCTAAGAAGTGTGAGTTTTCCAATCTTCCTGGTATTTGTCAGCTATAAATTTTGTTGACAACTTCTTGTTGTGGTTTATGTAGCTGCAGCTACTAGCTAGAGCTGGCCTTTCGGACCGGGCGGCCCGATGAAGCTCGATCTGGCCCGGCCTGGTCGGGGGACTTTGTCGGTCTGGCCCAGGCCCGGCCCGACGTGCTATAGAACAAGCTGCGACGCGAGTTTTCGTAAATTTTAGGGCCTAGGCCTGCACCGACCCGAGGCGGCCCGAAGCCAGGCCCGACCCGGCCCGAGAACAATTGTGACGTTGGACTGCAACGGCTACTCCAGCTGCTCTTCTTCCTCTTTTTTTTCCCTTCATTTCCCACAATTCCAATCCCTTATATATACTTCACTTATTCAATTCATTTTTCACAAATCAATATAAATATTTTTAATTTTCAAATTCTCAATATATAAAATTAATATTATTATACATTACAATTATACAATTACATTTTATACAATATTACTTAAAAAATAATTTAGCTAATTTATTGTTTTGTTTATTGGTTAATCGGGTTTCTAAGTCGGTCTTCCAAATTTCTCCATTTTCCAACCCGAAAGTTTTATTTGCAATTTCTTACTCAACTTTTTTATTATTCGTTTTTATTTTGTTTGCATTGTTTTATATAATTAATTTAGTTTTTATTATATATTTGAGTTAAGTTTTTTTATAACTATTAATTAATTATGGATTCATCAAACTCATCGTTTAGTTCTAAAAGATACCGTCAACTTAGAAATAAATCGGAATCAACATCACCCGAATCGTATACACCTGAAACAGTACAACATTATAATGTAAACCAATGGGGAGTTTCACACCTTCAAACTTTCAAAACATACAATGGTCCGGCCTCACCCCTTTCGGCATGGAACAATCGACACCACACCCTCAGCCTCAGTATCCTTTTATGACCCCGACTAATTTATTTAATTATCTTCAAAATGTAATATATGAAAATCGACCCCTAGGACCCCAAGTGGCCATATTCCCCTTTCAAGAACCAATTAGACCACCACTGTCACAACAAACTTCTTCGGGGGAAGGGTCGTCTACACAAACAATACCGTCTGGATCGTCAGGAACCTTAGATCCTGGTAGACCCTTAGCACCCAAAGCAACCGATGTTTGGATGACCGAGGAACAAATGCAATCTATTAGAAGTAGGAGTAGAGCTAGTCAAGCATGACCAAACTTTATTTTAATTACCGATAAGGGAAAGGCTAAATGTAAATATTGCAATAACATATACTCCGCCTCGTCTAAAAATGGTACGGCTCACTTACTTAGATATTTTCGTAGTTGTTCAATCTATAAACAACAAGAAAGTGCGCACCAAACCATGAATCAATTTATGACTAGATCGGGCTCATCCGAATAATATGCATACAATTATGAAGAATGTAGTGCTGAATTGTCTAGAATGATTATTCAAACTGAAAACCCATTTTTACTTGCTGAACATAGTGCATTTAATAAGTACGTTAAAAAGAATCAACCATTGCATAAGGAAACGAGTAGGAAATTAGTTAGAAATAAAGGCATGTTACAATATTGTGAATTAAAAGAACAATTAATTTCTGAATTCACTAATCTTAGTAGTAGAGTTAGTATGACCTTCGATGGATGGGAATTTGGTACAAATTATTCATATATATGCATCACCGCTCATTGGTTAGATCGAGATTGAAATTTACAAAAATGAATAATCGAGTTTTGCAAAATTAGAGTATCCACATAATGCCACAAATATCCATAACATTATGATGACTGGCATTAATGAATACGGTCTGGCATCTAAAGTTTTAACTGTTACCTTGATAATTCAACGAATATGGCTAACGTGGCATCTAAATTAAAAAATAGTTTACAAGAAAATCTTTTAGATTGTAAATTGTTGCATAATCAATGTGCTTGTCATATTTTAAATTTATTTATTAATGATGGTCTTGAAGGTATTAAACAATACGCCAAATTAAACACATTGTACTACACTTAAACTTGTGTAGGTGGAAACGTAAAGAATGGCGTAATTTTTGTAGAGAAAAGGGGATTCATTGTAGAAAATTTCTAATCGAAAATAACACTAGATGGAATTCTATGCATATTATGTTGTCTGCTTGAATAGAATATAAAGAACCTCTTACTGAATATTGGAACCATACTTTTTTCGATAATCGATTACTTGATGAGGATTGGGACAATATGGAGATGTATGTCGATTTTTTAAGCGCTTTTATGAATGCAACTTTTTCTTTCTCCCATGTATATATACCGACTGCCCCTTATTTTTTTGCCAACATTATTAATATTGCCAAAATTTTTAACAAATATCGTCCCGTAGATACTTATTCTAATTTTCTTCCCGCCATGCAAAAAACGTTTTTAAAATATTGGACTGACATTCCTTATATCTATGTTTTTAGTATTATTTTACACCCGTGGTGGAAATTTGACGGTGCTATATCGTTAGTTACGATATTTAAAGAAATTTTGGGTATTACTTTTAACGTAGAAAAATAAACTGATGAAATTAGAAAAACATTTTTTTACTATATTTAATAATTATGAGTCTGTTTTTGGTAACGTAACTCGACAATCTTCTCGTCCAAGTGGAGGTAGTAGTAGTAGTAGTAGTAGTAGTAGTAGTAGTAGTAGTAGTAGTAGTAGTAGTAGTAGTAGTAGTAGTAGTAGTAGAATCTACGACATCATCCAACTTGGCCGAATATCATATGTACATTAACTATGATTATATGAGGGCATTTACAGAGGAGGAGGAAAACGGTTTGGATCTATTGACTTGGTGGCGACATCAAACTAGGTCTCTTCCGATAATGACCGCAATGGGCAAAGACTTCTTAAGCGTACATGTGTCGTCTGTTGCATCTGAACATGCTTTTAGTGCCGCGAAGACAGTATTGGATGAAAAACAAACTAGTATGCATTCCGATACACTCCGAATGTGTGTGTGTGTGTGTTATAAGGATTGGTTGGATGCCGCGGATAAAAAACAAAGCCAGGTTGATCCCGAAAGCGACAATGACTCTGATGAATCAAGCACCGAATCAAACCCATTGTGTAATTGTATAAATTGTAACTTGTTTATTTTTTCCGACTTGTAAACATTGACACTTATTTTTGAATAACAATTTGAGTTATTTTTATTACAATTTTCTTCCTATTTTATTTTGTATTCATTTATTCAATTATTTTTATATTTTCACTTAAACTACAAATTTACAAACAAGTAAAACAAATAAAAACGTTTAAAAAAGAATATATATAAACAATTAAAAAAACAAAACAAAACATAACAAAACAAAACATACAAAATTCAAAACCTCAGGCCCGACGGACCGACCACAGGCCCGAATCCTGGTCCGGCCCGGCCCGATGACACCCGGGCCTAAGGACGGGCCACGGCGCCAGGATGAAATTTTGGCCCGGCCGAGCCCGGCCCGAAGGACGGAAGTTCGGACCCGGTGGGGGAGGGGTCAGGTCCGACTGGTCGGCCCGACCGTCGGCCAGCGCTAGCTGTAGCGGTGTACTAGTTCCAAACTTTTTATTTGGAAAGTCTCCTCTAACTTATTCTTTCTAGCATACAATTTGAACCAACACTTTCTTTCATCACCACAAGTGCAATTTTTTAATCTAATTTTCACCTTATCCCATGCACATTCACACCTACTATTACAATAAGTAGATACTCTTTTTGCACCATTATGTAAGTAATAGTAGTCAACTAGTCATAACCATTCTCAATGGCATGCCTCACAAGTGGTTTTCTCAAACGCACAACAGTAGGAAACTTTAACCCCAACTTCAACAAGATTGGTTTTTTGAAATCACCCTCTAGATTAAAAGTAGGATATGGATCAAGCTCATTATCAGACGCTTCCAAACTTTTCAGATCATCTGAGTCTGTGTAATCCTCTTCTTCAACACTTTCAAATTTTCAACACCAACAAGATGTAGTGTTTGGTTTAATAGACCTTAAACTGTCAGTGGCGGTATTTAGTAAGTCTCTCTGACTCAGGGTGTCAAAGAAGTCATCTTCATCAGTAATATCTTCGTCATTCTCTTCAAAGTCAACATCTAAATCACTTAAATCTGTGTTTGAGTTGCTGCCTTCATAACCATATTCTTCAGTTTTTGCATCTATGTCTTTCTCAGCCCCTTTACAGTCTCTACTACCCCTCTCTCCTTTGTTAGATTTGATAGTCCTCCTCCCAATCCCTACCTTCTGATAGTTAAAGCCACCTCTAATAACAGGCCTCTAGTGAACCTCCCTAGATCTCCTAAAACAAGCATCTACCTTAGTTTGTTTCACAGATTCACTCCTAGATTCATCATTTTCAGCAATTCAAATTTTTCTCCTAACACTTAACTTAGGAGGTCTTAGTGAATTTGTCAAAGGTATAGATGTGGGTGATTTTTGACATAAATTTGACAAATAGGGGGAAAAATGGTTGAATCAGGAGCTGGAATCTAAGGTTCAGGTGCTGGGACTGTTTTTTTGAAGGGCTGAAATTTTTGAAAGGGCTGATTTTTTTTAACCACTCAAGTTTTGTGGAGTTGGATTATTTGAAGACTTTTCTTAGGCTTTAGGGTTGTTTTTTTTTTTTTGTTGTATTAGGTGCATTTAAAGCCTGGTTAGTTTGAGTGTCCAATGCCTTTATGGGGTGTGTCGTAGGGCTTCTCCTTAGTGGACATGACTCATCTAGTACCACTTGCTTTGAATCATTTTTTTTGGGGTTACCTTTAAATTTTCCTTTGACAAAGCCACTCTCACCACAAGATTCTTTTTCCTTGGACTGACTTGGGTCATTGACGGTGGATTAATTGGTTCAGCATCACCCACATAAAAAAACACATCACTACACTCATTTCTGGTTTTCAATATATTGGGTATGTCACTCTTACTCATAAGCTTTGTCCTCCCACTACTCAAATTTTTTCCGAACATCCTATACCAAACCTCAATATTATCAGAACCCACAATCCTTCTTGCTATTGTCATAATGTCAGCATAATGTAAGGAGGACACTACATTTAACACCACCCTACCTCCATCATAAACAATTCTACCCATCGACCACTTAAACCAAACACCAATGAGTTACCTCACCATTTAGAATCGGGCGAATACTCATCCTAAAAATCAAATAATTCAAAATCGAAAACAAAACCATCGAAATGTGAGCAAGGCCTTCAAAATCAACAACATACATAATTTAAACTAATCATATAATTACACAATTATGCCACAAAATTAGGGTTTAGGGTTTACTAGTTTGACTATATTTGACAAAAGTAAAACCGAATTAAATCCCAAATTACGGCAAAGATTGAGTTTAATTGGTGTTTAAAAGTAATACAAATAATTAACAAAGAATAAATATTTATTGTTGTTGATAACTTAGTTTATGTAAGCAACAAGAAACCTTGTACTGAACAACGAAAGTTGAGTGTGATTTTGAGAGAGATTTGTAAATTTTGGAGAAAAGGGGGATTAGAAGGAATGAAGGGGAAAGAAGGGGAATGTTGAGGAGAGATATAAGATTTTTGTTGATCGAATGAATGACTAAATGAAGGGGTGGGGAGATGCTTAATAAAGAAGGGTTAAACGATCCTTTTTTAACAAAGTAGTAATTAAATGACGGGATCTGGTCAATTGCTACCAATTTGCACAAACAATGTGATATTAGGTAATTATTTGTTAAAAAGTTATAATAGGTATGTAATTTTTTAAAAAAAGTGTGTTTTAATTGGTAATTTTTAACAATTTTTCCTACAAATTATGTTAAAGTTAGTCAAGTACGTACCTCCACTTCGTTTCTTCGGTGGCTGTAAAATCTCATTGTCGTTAATCTTAACCTCAACCTGCGAATTCTCCACAAATCGACGCTCTTGGGTTTTCATCGATCACATTAATTAAGATTGCAAAAAATATGAAAACAATAAGTTACACTAATCAGACCACAAAGGTAAACATGGCGGTAGATTATTACATGTAAAACAAAACACTGTTACCAAGCAAGATCTGCAAGTAATGTTGTTCAAAGGATAAAATGTACTAGTAAAACCTACTCCGAAATGACTTACCCATATAATATATGTCTTGAATTTTCTAGTTAGTCTTGCTTAAGACAATGTGTTTGTTTCAAACTTAAAACGGGTCAAATATTTATGAAAAAAGCAAGGTTTACTATTCAAAATGATATTTAAATGTCCCGTATAATAGTTGAACAAAAATTGTGTAAAGATCTCCACTTTCACTACAACAAATAATCACTTAAGCCACAAAAGTTTTGTTGTCACGATCACTTGTGCCACGTCACTTTTACCGTGACAAATAGCTTAGTCACGGGAATTTGACACTTTTGTCACAAATTTATTTTTCCCTGGCTAGGCATTTATACCACAAGTAGCTTAGCCACGATTAGTTTTGTGGCAAAAGTGTCAAATTTCAGTGGTTAGGCTATTTGCTACGATAAAATGTTTCGTGGCACAAATGATCGTGACAATAAAATTTTTGTGGCACAGGTGATGTTTTGTTGTAGTGTTTATAAACAGCACTTGCTACCAATTATTAAAATATTGTGAACAAATATTCTCCAACAAATCAAACCACTATAGTCAAATAAGTTACCACTTTAGTATAACAAAAAAATATCCTATGCATGTTCTGACGAAACATCTCCCCCTCCCATTTGTATATTTTTGAATTAGGCTGCAAAAACAGCAATAAATGGACCTCCCCAGTGCAAGTGCTTCTTCAAGCCGTCCACATCGTTGCCATTATCATACTTGAAGTGAACTATGAGATGCCTAATCATCGGAGTGGAGGTTGGGAGCCCCTCATATTTGGTTGTCTCAAATATTCGCTTAGGATATAATCGTTGCTCACCGTTCTCTTTCAGATATAGTCCTACAAAGGTTCCTTCTTTTGGGGGAGGCAGTATGTCGTAGAGATGGTTTATCAGTGACCTCTTGATTTGGTAGCAGTAATTTGCCATCCAACCCATGAGATGTTGAAAGCAATTAGTTGTCACCAAATTGAAGTACAACAACATTTATAAACCTTTAAACCATAATTTCTATTCAACTACTGTACCTATAACTTTTGTTTAAATTAATCTATTTAATAAATTTGTGAAATGAATATTACACAAGGTATAATATATACTTTACAGGTGTAGTCATTTGTTTACCTTTTTATTTTGGGACGAAATTTAAATGAATCAAATTCTTTATATAAAACTAAAATTCAGTCCAATTATAATTTAAAGTCATTTAGATAAAACCGATCCCTTTCAAATCAATGTTCTTTTTGGATCAATTTATTTTATCATACAAAGAAAAAGGCAAATAAGTGTTAATCCCAAAATAAAATAAAAAGATAAACAAATGACTGAAACATAGTATGTATATATTGAAAATCTTATAATGTACTCAACTATTTATAAATAAATAAGTTGAGACCTATAATAAATAAAAAAGTATTTAAAAAAGTAAATATAAATACCCTAATCTGAGGTCTCACGATAAATTTATCGTAAGATTGTCTTATCATAAATTTATCGACTAAATTGCCAAATTGGTAAAAAAAGTGAAGCCTCAATGACAAATTGGTAAACAAACTCACTTGAAAGACAAATTGGTAAAACAATGTAGAAGGAAGTGACAAATAGGCCAAAAAAGAATCAAAACTAATTTTATTTTTTTGATATTAATTTTTATTTTCAACATTCAATCTATTGTCGGAGTTAAGCTCGACTTCTTGATTATTTCAAGTTCGCGCACCGGAACATGACCGTATTTAAAAGGTTTGCAATATTATCGCGATCGTATCCGCTTTTAAATGTGGTATTGAACAAATTTACAAGACTCGTTCACAATAGCAGATACCACAATCTCAGTCGATGTCGTGATTTGATATAATGTCGTGTTTTAATATTATGTCCGGCATAGTAGTGCATGTGCAAATAAAGTTTAAAAATTAGTAAGTCAAGGAGGACACTGCATCTAAAACCACCCTACCTCCGTCATAAATAGCCCTACCTATCGACCACTTAAACTACCACCAATGAGATACCTCACCGTCATATTTAGAATCGGACGAATACTCATCCTACAAATCAAATAATTCAAAATTGAAAATAAAATCATCGAAATGTGAGCAACGGATTCAAAATCAACAACATGCATAACTTCATTTTATAATCTAATTACACAATAATGTCACAAAACTAGGGTTTAGGATTTACCAGTTTGACTATATTTGACAAAAGTAAAATCGAATTAAACCCAACGAGAAACCTTGGACTGAACGACGAAAGTTGAGTGTGATTTTAAGAGAGATTTGTAAATTTTGGAGAAAAAGGGAATTAGGAGGAATAAGGGGAGGGAGAGGGAGTGTTAAAGAGAGATATAAGGTTTTTGTTGATTGAATAAATGTCTAAATGCAGGAGTGAGGGAGGCTTAATAAAGAAGGGTAAAACGGTCCTTTTGAACAAAGTAGTACTTAAATGAGGGGAACAGGTCAATTGGTACCAATTTGCACAAACAATATGATAGTAGGTAGCTGTTTGTTAGAAAAACTATAATAGGTAGTTGTTTTAAAAAAGTGTGTTTTAATAGGTACGAATTTGCACAAACAATTTTTCACAAACAATTTTTCCTTATTTTATGGGCTAATTTTATGTTCTTTTCGCCAATAAAATTTGACAATATACATAATCAGCATAAATTAGTCATATAGTGTTCTACGACAAATGTGGTAGGCTGACAACTAGACCTGTCAAACGGGTCGAGTTCGGGTTATACGGGTCGGGTCGAATACAGGTCGGGTCAAATACGGGTCGAGTTATACGGGTCACGGGTCCGGTCAGGGTCAGAATACGGGTCAGAAATAGTTTTTATCGCCTCATTTTTTCATTAATTTTTAAGTCAAAAAAAATATTTTTTAATATTAAATCAATATTTTTTTTTAATATTATTACTATACCCATCCTTACCATACTTATATTTAAACAATCATAAAAATAAAATTATTTCAATAATAATTTTATTAATAAATGATATAAAAGTTAAGATAAAACTGAATATTTGATTATATTTGTATTTGAAAATATTAAAATTGATCACTTTT
>JAUEKU010216449.1:0-16351 GCA_032274805.1 Gypsophila paniculata | reverse complement strand
AACTCCTTATATGTTACCACTGCATATTGAAGCCGAGCTTAGTTGAGCCGAAGTGAGAGTGAAATAAGAACAAAATTGTATTCGGAAAAATTAAAATTAAAATTAAAAGTAAAAGCAACAGGGCATTAGGGCAATATATTTGGTGACAAACAAAGCAACACCCAATAAACATTACGGAGTACGGAGTATTATTTTTGTAAAGACGGTCTCACGTTAAACTTATGGCTGAAGTAGCGTTGAACTAAATATTTCACTGAGTAAGTAAAAGACGTACCAGAGGAAGAGAAGCCGAGTGGCGACGAAGGCTCCAGCGAGTTGGATAGCGATGGCTTGGAAGTGGCTCACCTTTCTCACTCCCCATTACTACTCAGTACTCACCCTCCCCTTCTCCTTTTAATCGCCTAATTATTTCTAGGGCTCAATGTTCACTTTTGATTTGCTAGATTTTGCCTTATTTCTTAGCCAAACTAGAGTTACACTTACACCCCGTGCATCGCACGACTCATAAAAAAAATTAATAAGGATACAATTAGTTAAAAAAATATTTATAAATCGAAAATCATTTATTAAAATTACTTTAACTTCTAAACAAATAAGGCTCTATGATATTTTATTATTCAAACTAGTTTGTAGCCCTTCATATTCATGGATTACCTTTTATAACTTTTATGTATAATAGTTTTTTTAAAATATTTTATTCATAACATGGATAGATGCATAATTTTTATATTTTTTATAATGTATAGTATTAAACCTCTGTGGTCTTTCATATGAATCAATCAAATATTGTCTTTAAAATACTTGATTTTTAAATATCCATTTGCAAAACACAATTATTCATACATGTAATTGTCCATCTTTTAATCTCCGCTTTAAATACCTTTATCGATTGACCCATCATGCAAAATGCTTGAAAATAAATAATAAAATATTATTTTTATTCATGTAATTCCCGTGGTATTTTTAACAAAAATCAACTCTAAATAGAAGTTACAAAACTTGGATTTTTATTGAACATTTGAAATTAAATTATTCATTGCAAAGAATGTAATAATTTTTTCCCGACATTTTTATAAGTTAGGCCGAGTTGGTTGCTAGTTGCTACTAAGATAATCTTATGTCGTGTTTCACTTCTACCAAGTTATGTGATCGAAGTATAATAGCTCATTTAAAAAATATTTTAGAATACAATAGTTGATAATAAATCACATAAATTAGTGAACCAACTTGTTTGAATAGATAATTATTTTAATTTGTAACCAATTTAAATTGTATACATGATTTTGATTATTCATTCCGACGTCAATAATGTTGAAGATCAAATAACATAATGTTTTATAATAATATAATATAAAATAATACTCCTTGTTTGAAATTTATTTAGTTGATCATCAAGATTAAACACTCGTGTATTATAACTGCACATTACAGTAGATAAGTATACTACTTATCATCTTAAAAAAAAATTGTGTTATACATGAGAATATATACATTTACATTTATAATAAAAGTTAAAATAATTTTTGTGAAGAGTATTGTAGAGTCAAGATCATAAAACTTTTATTGATATACGATAACATGGTACACACCACCATAAGGATCTAAGAATTTCTCTAAATGTAATATGCTACAAATTAGTTGAACTAATATTGAACCCACAAAATAAACTTGTTTACAACAAATTTTTATTACTAAATTTAAATTTTCTTTTATTATCAAAAAGCATTTAAAATAATAAAAAATTTATCAACATATTTGTTATCTTTATTCATTTTAAGTGAATTCTTAAATTGAAATACATTCTTCGTAATTTAAAAATATGGGTGACCTTCTTATCATCATAGAAAAAGAAAAATAATTTATTAAAATAATTCAAGATTTGATGCTTATATGATAAGTAATAAATACATGCAAGCATTTTAATGGTTATGATACATTTTCGTTTTATTTAATTAGTTGGTATGTTAAAACAAAGATTATGAAAGTGAAAAGTTAAGTCTACGAAGTATATATATTAAATAGTTTCAATATTAAATAATCTACGAAGTATATATTAAATAGTTTCAATATTTCATTTGGCAATTAATTAATAAACTGGATATATACCTTTCCAAAAAAAAAATCGATCATTAGCAAAAATAGATCATGAATTAATCATTTGTTGGCTAAAAAATTTAATTGTAAAAATAATATCAATCAATCAAAATTGTTATAAAATAGAGGGACATAATACAAAACAATTTAAAAGATAAAAATTCTTCTTTCTAAAGTAGTTTTGTACGTGTAAAGTGTTCTTTTTCACAATAAAATTTTTCGCATTGTAAATGATATAGGCAATTTCTTTTCATTTAAAGCTATATAATTGAATTTTTTTTTTCTTTTTTCTTTTTTCTTTTTCTTTTTTCAATGTAGCACATGCGATTATATTGTAGATACTTTAACAAAACGCAACTAAGAAGACTCGATTTAAAATTTGTCAACTTGAACTAACCTTACACAAAATTAGATTTTTGAAATTGGATAAATTAATTTTCTTTTAAGTTATATTTGAGTTCTGATCGAGTTATTTTACCAAAATAATTTAAATTGTTAAATTTTTCTCTAAAATTTATAAATATGTAGACATAATTTTGTCAATTAACTCATTTTTTTTTTTTGCAAAATTAACTTTGTTATTAGAATAAATATTTTGCTCTTTAAAATTCACCAAGAATTTAATTAATTTTTTTTTTAATAAATAATGTTAATTTACTATGAGGTGAATGTATTACACCTCCCTTCACATTATGCTTGAATAGTTGTGAGGGAGAGTGACATACAACCCTTCATATAAATGCTCAAGTTACATCTCTTAATTCAATATTTTATAATTCTCCTTTTAGTTATTTCCTTTTTTTACATTGTTAAATTTTTCTCTAGAATTTATAAATATGTCATAATTTTTTTCAATTAACTTGTTTTATTTTTTGCAAAATTAAATTATTTATAAGAATAAATATTTTGCTTTTTAAAAATCACCAAGAATTTAATTAATTTCTTTTTTTTTGCTAATAAAGAATGTTAATTTACTATGGGGAGAGTGTGTTACACCTCTCTTCACATAAATCATTATAAGGGAGAGTGTCGTACACCCCTTCATGTAAATGCTCAAGTTACATCTCTTAATACAATATTTTACAATTTTCTTTTTAGTTATTTTATTTTTATATGTTATATTAATATTAATATTAATATTGAATTGATGATATTGATATTGATTTTTCACATTGTAAATGATATAGGCAATTTCATTTGTATTTCATTTGTATTTAAAGCTAAATATTTGAAACTTTTATTTGTTTATTTTTTAATTTTTTAAATGTAACACATGCGATTGTGGAAAATTTAACCAAACGCAACTAAGAAGACTCGATTTAAAATTTGTCAGCTTAAACCAACCGTACACAAATGAGACTTTTGAAATTGGATAAATTACTTTTACATTTTCTTAAACATTATATTTGAGTTATGATCGAGTTATTTTACCAAAATAATTTAATTTGTTAAATTTTCTCTAAAATTTATAAAGACGTAGACATAATTTTTTAAATTAAATCAATTTTTTTTTTTTGCAAAATTAAATTTGTTATTAGAATAAATATTTTGCTCCCTTCACATTATGGTGTTAATTAATTTTTTCTTTTCTAATAAATGGTGTTAATTTACTATAAGGAGAGTGTATCACACCTCCCATGGTATTAATTTACTATGAGGAGAGTGTATTACACCTCCCTTCACATTATGCTTGAATTATTGTGAGGGAGAGTGTCAAACACCCCTTCATGTAGATGCTCAAGTAACATCTCTTAATAAACATTTTACAATTCTCTTTTTACTTATTCCCTTTTTATATGTTATATTGATTGATATTGATTAGGAATAGTTTACATTATTGTGTGATGTGATGTTCCTTTGATAATAATTACTTGGTACAATAATTATGGTGGATGTTTTAGCGCGAGTAGTAGATAAACGTATATTTCACGCTAACCTGTATCATCATATTTCATGCAGCATGCAGCAAAATTCACAATTATGTGATTGTTTGAGCATGCATTTGTACATACACCACCCTACTTTCAACTCTCAAAACTTTTTCATGGCATGATTCTTGGGAAATGATAGTCCTTTATAGTATACGATTAAAAGGATAAGAATTGTGCTTGGAGTACGAAGGCCATGTTCTTCAGAACAAAACTGAACTAAGCTGAAGTAAAAATAAAATTGTATCGAGAAAAAGTGAACTAAAGTTAAGAACATGATCATATCACAACATCTGATTGACTAGGCCTGTAATCACGAGCTTGAGGAGTGAAGACCCAGATCATAGCTGACAGACCAGACATATAATGGTGCAAAAGACGAGACTTATACCTGAATCACTAAATGACCCGATATCGCACACCTGAAGTGAACCCTGCTTAAAATGGCTCGCCCTGCCAGTACATGTAGTGCATAACATGCAGAATATAACCCGACTCAAACTGGCCCGACGTAGAATATCAAACATAACAAGTTAACAACTACGAGTAGGAAAAAGTCAGATGAAGGCAAGATTGCCAAGGGATATGAGAGTTGTATTTAATGGCCTGCACGTGCTTGGACAAGACTAAGACGATCAATTTTGGGAACAAGACTGAAACCGATGTATGATATCATACTTTTTTAAGTACATTACAAACTCGCATTTTTCCTGACGTTACATCAAAGCATAATAAGGTGCATACCAGAGAAAAATAACTATATTTTCTATGCATATTGTAGTTAGGGTCATATTTTCCTCAATCGATCTCTGTAAAGAGAAAAAGCTCAGGCAAACACGGAATGAACTTAAATACAGGAGATATATACAATCAAACTTTACAGATCATTCGTATAATCTATAAGCGCAAACTTAACGTGCAAAGCTATTTTACCTCCATCAGTCACGAGCCTGGCAGCGATGACCAACCAGTGTCCTGGAGCATCATGAGGGCCCTTCACCACCTCGGAAGTATCAACGTATTTAAGTAGCTTCTCATAGTGGACTGGCACAGGGGGGCCACTTGGATAAACACCCGAGTTAAGCTGAGCTGGCACTTTCTTAGGGGAGCTAGGATTTGGCTTCTGGGTAAACGAGAATGTTGTGCTCAACGTCATGAGAATGCTTGATTTGTGAGACGTTTGAGGGGCACCTGCCCATTCGGTTCTCCTAATCGAACAGTTTGAGAGATGGCTATAGAGCAAGCGAAGGTGAAGGACGGTTTTGGGCCATCTTCCTTTGGCTATAAGCTGGGCACCTGTGACTATGAAAACGCCATTTGTTTGATAGGTCAACCACTTTGGATCGTGCTTCACAATGGATGTGCAGACTTTTGAAAATTTCTTCCATCTGATGGGTTCGAGGAATTGGTCTTCATAGTCAAACTCATCGGAACCTCGCCACCGAGAATGACTCCCTGATGAATCAGGCGGAGATGAAAATATCATTGAATTTGGAAGGGTGGTTAGATGCTGGGCATGGAGAGCGAGTTGATTGCAGTGTTTCCCTTCCAAGTATAACCGTAGACCTACAATTGGTTTCAGAGAGCTTGAGACCTGAAACCACAAGAAGATCAATCCTATACAAGTGAGTACACATCAACAAAGCCTCGGTCCTAAAATGATTTAGGGTTAGCTAACTTGGCAGACCAAAGGAAAGAACAATAAAGTAACATGAAAGAAAAGAGAAGAATACAAAAATGTGTGCATAAGAAAGTCGTATATGCGGAAAACCTTTGAAATGAAGTTAATTGGATTTTTACGAGACTAATATGCAAAAGAGAAAAAAAATAAAATAAAAAACACACACATGAAGTGCAGGCAATCGAGACACGGATGAACGTTTACCTTTGTGGAATTAACATAAATCTTAGGACCGAATAAGTTAAATCGTAGGGACGATGAAGAGGATGTCAATCTCTGATGCTGGAGAGGGAGCTCATTGTACAGTGGCGCCCACTGTCTCGGAACCTGGAATTCTAGAAAGTACTGTAGATCCTCTGTAGCAGGTTTATCTGACATGAAAAGACTATATTAGACTATAAAAGTATACAAATAACACTGCTATTCACCACCAAGTACATGAATAATCAGCAAAAAAGGTAAACAATCACAATCGAAACAAACTTCTTTTCTTCTCCATGATGTATAGTGGGCATCCAGAATACACTCATAAAATAAAAGTTCTTTGAAAACCAAACAAGCAAACGGCATGCAAGACGGATAGCTACTGAATGAAAGCCAGCAATTGCAGCCTCAGTCGTGGGTATTCACCCAAATTCCTCGGATATGAAAAAATAAGAGGAAAAACTAGTTGAGAGAACTAACATAGGCGATCATATCCCAAACAATATCATGTTTGTATTATAACATCGGAGCATCAGAGATATAAGGTGGTTGACCGCAGCAGACAAATTATCCCTACATTTTAATGTTTTATGTAATAAGAGCTGCCATTACATTGAAGAGTTATGGTCACAGGGAGAATATCTCTGCAGTCAACCGCAGTAAAATTGGAGGTTTTTGCGCTAATAAAAGAGGTAACAAAAGTAGGTAAATTAGCATCACGCAATAAAGCCACAAATTTTCTGAGTTATTAAAATGAGAGCTTACATCTCAAGTATAAATTAATCGCATGGCTCAAATAGCCACTGCCTGGAATCCCAGAAAGGAGTGAAGTAATGGGAACAAACTTGAAGAGAATCGCATCAGGATTGTTGGACACTGTTTGAAGCCACTGGGAGTGACTATGCAGATACACGTTTCCCCCTCTCCTGGACCGTATAACAGAGAGTCCCTGATCAAAATTAGGAAAACTATTAACGATTCTGCCTCAGAGCCCAAATAAGTTGGCCAAAAGCTTATCTGATTATATACTTACATCCTTGTTTGATGTCTCTACAACGCTGGTCAGCTGTATAATGTTTGACTGCAGAACACGACTAAAGACCTCCGGAACCTATATGACAATAAAAAGAAAGGTTATAAAACAGAATAAAAAGTTTAAATTTTATAACTTGATGAAGCAAAAACATTGTTCCAATAAATGCATCACCTTTTGCTTCCCATCCAAAGTTTTTCGCAGTAATGGAGGATCTTTTCCATCTGAAAATAAAGCATCCCCAAGATCTTCCAAATGCGCTCTGAGTTCAGCCGCAGGAATAGTGGAAGAAGGTGTCTGTCTAACACAGATCAAGTCTTGACCTCCAACAGCCAAGCCTACAATTATGTGTGTTCCATACTTTTGAATGAACCTGCCTAACAAGTGAAATCAGCAACTGCTAACCAGCGAAGCAGACAAACCAATATGATCTCACCCGACAAACCCCAACCCCACCACTAAACAAGCAAGGAAATTTACAAAATTATGCATCTCAAACATCAACACCAAAAAGTAAAACGGCCGACTATCTGTTTTCTTATGGACAAGCTATATGGAGGACTGAGGTTAGCTTAGTTACAAGTGGGTTTGCCAAATGCTCCATCCATACATATCAAATAGTTTGAATATTCACTCCACATAATTGTAGTGAACTGAATGTATATCACTAAAACAAAATTTGCTTAGAATATATGAATCATATGATCGATATCGCGAGCCAAGTGACTGACAAGACTAAAGGCAGAAACAGTACCTCGACAACGAAGCAGGATCCCAATGTGAAGGTACGGACTTCTTTACTTTGTCATGTAGCACGAGAGCAGATGTCATCAGGTGCAAATGGTACAAAGCTACAAAGTAACCATCAAAAGCAAGATGTTTGCTATCAGCAGCATCGTTTAACCAGGCTCCACCGAAATTAAATATAGCATTGAAGTAGCCAGACGGAACTTTTCCCTGTACGGAAGACTTTTGATTGAGCAGCTCGGACATCTGCAATTGTAAAATATGTTACCCTTGGCTACAGAGAGCATAATAACAAGAAAATCAAAGCTTTTGAGCACCCTTTAGCAGGTTTTCAACACTTGCTTCCAGAGACTTGTTAGTTGTTGCTAAACATGTGAACAATATATTAGTTTGCGTGTAAAGAACAGACTGGGAAGGCTGATATGTTCACAGCGAATATGAGTCAAACTCATTGCAATATCTACAAAATGACCCATCAAAATTTGAAACATCGGGTTTTAAACAATTAAACATTCTATTCGGGTACTTTCACAAAAGCAACAACACTATCATTCGAATACACATCTCTATTTACGCATGATGCCTCTTTTCAGAGGATTGTCTACTGCAACTTCTTTGCATCTGACTCCAAATAAAAATCACATATTTTTCATTACTTTCGTCAGTTGTCTCTTGTGAAGGTTGCAATTACAGATCCCTCCCTGTTCATCTTCCAAAGATCATGCCATAAGTTTTACATCACATAGTCCGACAACTTGCTTCTCCAAAACACCAAATAGAAGAAGAAGCTACCCTTACGAGGATGTCTAGTTTCCTTTGGTTATGTCAAGAAGCACCACATCTCTATTCTCTAACACGAAAAAGAAGTTTACGATTATCGTTCACCAAAGTTGAGGGCGTCGGAATACACCAACTCCCTCCTCCTCAAAGGTGAGAACAATAGGATAAAACTCAAAGCATGAGCCCATCAAAAACCCAAAGCTTTCGTAACACCTCCAAGGGTAGCTCCCAAAAGATGATTGATTTGATTTCCATATTTTTTAATCACTTGAAAATATTGCAACATGACACTTGAATGCATAGAAATTTCCATCATCAACTAAAGTTATATCAAGTCGGAGATTGTGAAAATTTTGACTCGACTCTCAATGCCAAATGGCTGTCCAATATGCAAATAAGCCTTCACCACCAATACTAGAGAGAGACATTGACCTCTAATGTTTTATCATGGCCAATCAAAAACCGTTCTCGAATCCATACAATAGTAGCATCAACGCAGTTAATCAAAAACCAAAGCAATTTGCAAGTTTCCAACAACCCTAACATTCAAATACTCCCATTTGACATGTGCTCTGCATCGATCCATACTCCTAGAAAAAATCGCACTTCCTCCGTTTTTCATTTTTGTGAATTTATTTATTTCCGAGATAAGCCAAATCAATCACATAAAAGTCAATCTACCATCAAAATTGTTTTAGCTTAAACCATCAATACCAACCATTCGCTACCAAATTGTTTGTACGAATCACACGAAAATATGATCAAATAGATGATTATCCATCAACTGCTATTAAATACGAGTTGACACCTCATATGTAAAGTGATAAAATAACTCCTATGTTTTTGTTGAGTTGATTACGTGTCAAAATCTCAGATGAGTGGGACAGAAGATCCACACGGTGATCGATACCACTGCAATAATCTGTAACTACGTCTCAAAAAAAGACGGTGTTACACCGCTATTTTCTTTTACCCTCTAGCCACCTAATTAGTAGTAGGTCTTCTTACAATTTGAGATCGTAATGATAAATATCATGGCATAATTTACTCAAGGCAAATTCTAAAATAAGACCGTTTCACGCAATAAAATTTGCCTAAATGAGGTGCCGAATAATTCGATTGGTGGTGAGACGATCTTACAATAGAATTACTCTTTACTTAAACACTAAAAATATCTATAAGTTTTTATTTAAGACGGATATATCTGTCTTATACTTAAAAGATATACTCCGTATATGTCACAAAAGTGTGGAATGTCTAGAGATTAACAAAAAATTACGACGATATATCTGTCTTAAGAGAGACCGACCGACAAAAAAAAATAAAGAAAAAAATCGAAGAGACCTGATTAAATTGAAGAACGTCAGATTTGAAACGCAATTGTTCGCCTTTATCACAACGAACATCAGCAGAAACGCCAGAAACAGAAACGTTTCCAGGAAAAAAGAGCTCCTTTTTATTAGACTCATCCAACACAACGAGGCGTTCACGTTTCGCGAATTTCATTCGAAAATCGAAAGTCAAATCAAACCCTAACCCTAGTGATTCCACCGCGCGGAGCTCTATCGGTTTCGTCTTCGATTCGATGACGACGACGCGGTCCTCCTCGTCCTCCATCGTCGACAAGGTGAAAAATCAGTCACTGTATTTTTAAGACGACGAGGTCGTCGAAGGAGATGTGATGGAGATGGTGATGATGATGGGGTTGGGAAGTAGCATTTGTTGAAAGAGTGGGAAATTGTGGGTTTTTTGGGGGAAATAGTTGAGGTTGTTGTGTGGGGTCCACTTTTTTTGTTGTAGTGTTTTGGTTTGACTATTTGGTGATTTGTGTGTTACCACGGTTTTACTTGGTCAACTCTTTGATTTTTCTTTTCTTATTATTACTCCATTCCATTCATATAGGGGCACTAGCAATAGACTGTCATGTAAGTTGTTAATAGATTGGGTTCAGATCGGGTGAAACTTCATCGCATCCATCTATTACATGAAAAATATCATTCGTTATCTGACCATCTATCATCCGCGGATTTAACGGGTGAATCGGGTGATAAACGGATGATGATTTTAGTTAAAAAAAAAAAAAGAGTATTGATTATTATTTCACCCAAAAATTATAAGGTAGAATAGTATTAAATCAAGTGTTTTGAAAATCTTGTAACTAAATTTTTGTTTGAGTAATATAAAAGGAAGAATAATTTAATAAAAAGTTCCATATTTTTATATAAATATGTATATTTTTGTTAAAAAAAAATATCGGGTGGCGAATGAATGATGAGTTGGATTTAGCTTCATCCATCATCCATTTATTCGGGTTTTCATCCATCCGTTTAAATCTGGTCAATGAATATTTAGCTGATTCGGGTGAAATTGACATCCGTACATTTTTTGGATTGTTCACAAGTCTCCTTATTGTTGGACACAAAAATGATGCAAATAGTTACAAATTAATAACGATGTTTGTTCCATGACATGACAAAATGTGGGTCATTTTTTTTGTTCACCCAAATAAAAAATGTGATATAAAATATGGTTGTTTGGTAGTGGGTCTTATAGTATGAATCTAAAAAAAGTTGTTTATTGTTATGTATGGGTTTATTGTTGAAAATGTTTGTAAAATGGTGATGTGTCATGGACAAACATCCTTTTGGGGTTCATCCATTGTGGATGCCCTCAGGGTAGAAAATAGAATTATATATCTGATGTAATATTTCAAATGTCTAAATTTTCGAGCTTTTTTATAAAATTTTCGAGCTTTTGTGGTAGTTTGTAAACGGAGCTCAAAAAGTTAACCTAAATATTCAAAAACCTAAAATAAGATGTATTACATCTGATGTATAGTCTTGCTATTGATCAATGTAGGATCTTGCTTTATTCGTCTGTAGTAACAAAATGAGTAAATTGTTAACAATTCATTTATAATTTTTTTTTTAAATCACCTCTTAATTTATTTTTTTTAGAAAATTACAACTTTTATGTAGGTATTGATCTGAAATTGCTACCTTAAACCAACTTCGGGAGAAATTGTAAAAAAATTGCCTAAAATATCCCTCCCTTTACCTTTCTCCCACTCCAAAATACATTTTTTACCTCTCTCACTTTCACGATATCCATCTCTTCCCCCCTTTACCTTTGCCACCTCAAATTTCACTTTCAAAAATTAAACTCCATCACTACTAATTATATTATGTTGCAGTTGTGTAATGCTATGCTAATTTGACTGGATATCAATCCCCGTCACTACAATTGAAAAAGCTTGTTGTGGAATATTTTGATAATTTCAATATTATTGTACTTTATCCATTCCACCCTTTTTTCCAATTTGATATTGATACAATTATTAAGGAAGTGTATTGTGTGGATGAGATTGGTTAAAAAAATAAGAAATGAGTTGATAAAGTAGATTGTGTTGATGAGATTGGTTGAAAATTGACAAAAATAAAAATGAGAAGAAAATCATGAAATTTTCTTTTAAGAAAACTGGGAAGAAAATGGTGAAATGGAGGGAGAAACTGTTAATCCTGTTATGTTAATTTCAACATAAGCTCAACCACAAACATGAAAATGACAAGAAATGACGGTGTACCCCTTTAAAAAAGCCTATTTTGCTTTTTCGATTATCAATTTGAACTGCCTTCAATTCATCTAAATCCAACAACAATTTGCCCTCCCGTCTTTCAGCCATTTCACCTCATTTCTCAAGAATACAATATCATTTTTAAGTAGCTTCTGTACAAAAACTTGAAGAATTAAGATAATGTTGAGGGAATTTGATGAGTTGAGAGAAATGAAGATGATTTGAGATAAGAGAATTAAATTGTGAGAAGAGGGAGATGAAGTGAGGTGAATTCATTGATTAAAGTTGTAAAGAATAAGTGAGGGGGGTTAAAATGGTCATTTTAAGTCAAATGTTTAAGGCAAAATTTTAAATCTTTTATTATCTCAGAATGGTAAATTGGTTGTGATATGAAGTGAAAAACTATTTAAAATGTTGTAATTTTATAAAAGAAATTTAAAGGGCGGTTTTTAACAATATACTCTCAAAATATTAAATTTTTATAATTATTGATTATGTTTAATTATAGATATTATTGCTATAAAATATCGGAGGGGAGGGGGAAGGACACTAAAATTGGAGGGAAAGGAAGAAGAGGGGGAATAATTAGGGGTGTTCATTTTTCGATCCGGACAGAAATTTTGGACCGGTCCGGAACTGGAATAAAAAACTTCGGTCCGGTCCTCAGTCCAAGGATTTTTGGGATTTCGGTTTTCGGTCCAATCTGGTTCCGGTCCGGACCGGATTGGACCAGAATTAGCGTTTAACGTATTTGCTTAGAATAATATATTTAAGATTACTTACAAATATTTTGTACAATTGCTTCATTTAGTATTTTTACACTTTAAAACTATATATTTTTTATTTTTATTTTTATAGGTATAACATTAATAAAGTGTATTAAAATAGTTAACGTAAATATTCAAGTAAGGACAAATTCCAGTCCAACTGGTCTGGACCGGTCTTGGACCGAAATTTTCCAGTCCAGTTCCGAACCGAAATTTTATAATCCAATCCGATCTTCTGTCCATCAAATTTTATGATTCCGGTTCCGGTTCGGTCTTAGACTGGTGAACACTCCTAGGAATAATAAGCCTTGTTTGGGTATCAAAATTGGAAGGAAAGATAGGGGAGGGTAAGGGAAGTAAAAGGGAGGGGAAGGGGAGAGGATGAGAAAAGGGAGGATATTAATTTTTCTTCCAAATCTTTCACTTGATGGAGGAGAATTAAAAGGGAGCTACTAAACCTCGTCCGAAGAAATATTCTCGTCGTCCAAAATTTATTACCAAAACCTTTACTATCAAACTAAAACATTTACCCCAAATTTCAAAAAATTTAAAATTATCATAAAACAAGTTAACAAATTAAATCTGTTATTATGTCGGGCGTAAATAATGACGATGTTCTGGAGGAAGAGATAAGAAATCAAATTACGCATTTCAATAAACCAATTTTTATAATGAGAATAAAATACTCGACTAACTCAAAGACGCGCAAACAACACGCCCTGACCTGGGCATAGGCGTGCAAGTCACACACCTTAAACCTGGCCAAGACGTACGAATTACACGCCAGAACCCTGGCCTGGACGTGCAAACTGCAAACCTCTGCCTAGGCTCAGATGTGGGAGTCGCACTCCACTACCAGGGCAGAGACGTGTGACTTGTACGCCTCTGCCTTGGTCAAGGCGTGTAATTTGCATGTCCTTATTTTTTAAAATTATTATTTTGTTCAATATTAAAAAATTTATTTAAAGTAATATTTCGTTTATTAGGTTTTTTTTTTTACTTATTTTTATTTTGATTTATTTTACTTTACTTTTTTGACATAGCTACATTTAGAAGATTTTGGAGGATACGACATTGATTATTCGGAGAAGTTCGTAACAAGGCAAATATTTAATACAAAAAATGAGGCATTTGATTGGGAAAATAGTATTGCGCATGAAAATGGGTTTAGTATTATAAAATCAAGTAACAAGACGAATAACTCGGGGCGGAGGATTCACTATGGATTATGTAGCCGTGGTGGTAGATATAAAGGTACCTTGAGGGATCCGGGGAGAGCCTTGAGACGTGATACAAGCTCGAAGAAGTGTAATTGTCCGTTCAGCATAAAGGTTGTGGAATTAAGTTCGGGTGGTTTTGCGGTGATTATTGGGAGGGGTACGCATAACCATCAGTTGACAGTTTATGCAGACGGTCATAGTCAACGTGCTGCAATCGATGATGAAATGAAGGCGTATATAAGAGAGAAAGCGGAAGCTCAAGTACGGCCTGCCCAAATTAGACGTGGGCTACCTATTCAGAATCCAGAAAAACCGCAACCCGCTACGCGTCAAATCTACAACTTCTTTTCAAAAATAACTAAAGAGGATAGGGGCGGGAGGAATCATGCGCAGCAAATGCTTTATCGAGCCGTGAACAATAGCTATGTGCATTATATTCGAAGACATCATGTCAAACAAGAGCTGAAAGATATCTTAATGGCACATCCGGAAGGTGCTAAATTATTTCGGGCATTTTTCTACATAATTCTTATTGATTCCACGTACAAGACGAGCAAGTACGGTATGCCATTCGTTGAATTTATCGGAGTTACTCTTGTTGGGAAAATTTTTAGTATATGATATGCTATGGTGTCTTCCGATACGAGAGAAAGCTATACATGGTGTCTGGAGTGTATTAAGACGTTGTTGCCAGAGGGTGAGCACCCTTCTGTTATAGTCACATACCGAGAGTTAGGGTTGATTAGTGCTATTGAACATGAATTTTCGGACACATTTCATTTAATTTGCAAGTGACATATAAATTGTGTTATTGAGAACAATGCTACACAGCTTTTAGGTGATGGAGACTTAGGTGCTCGAACTACAATCCGATGGCAAAAAAATATCAATTCGTCTACAATTGAAGAACTAAGGGACAGATGGGATGTTTTCAAGGTTCAATGGCTAGTCACAAAATTTATTCAGTACATGGAAGTTATTTGGTTGGTTAATGTGACAATTTGTGAAGTGTTACACAAACACCATTCCTCATTTTAGGAATACAGCGACATCAAGAGTTGAATCTGCTCACGCGACGTTAAAGAAGTGGTTGGGGAGTTCGACACTTTCTCTAGATACCATTTGGTGTCGTGTTCATGCGTTACTCGAGGGGCAACATGCTGAAATTAGGAAAGCATTGGAAGATAGTCGGAGCAAGCATTTACACTCAGATTATGGCAACTTATTCTCACTACTTAGAGGTCGTGTGGCGAAAAAAGCGGTCTTATTTTGATGGTGGAAGAGATGAAGAGAAGCATATCGCTTGGAGACGAGTTGGTTCAAAAGTGTGGTTGTGTGATTCGTAAAACTCACGACCTTTGATGCGCTTGTGAACTACACGCCAAGTTGTCTAACATGGAACAAGTACATCTTGAACATGTACATGTTTTCTGGAGAAATTTAATGTACGATTATACTTCTAATGTCCAATTTACCGATGTCGATCGACTTAACGATCTTTTTCAAGAAATTAGAGGTTCAGATCGTGCAACGCAGCGTCTTATTGCCGAATGAATCTATAGCCAATTGCATCCAGAGAATAATGACTTACAAGAACCCGTAGTTAATGAATCACAACGAGGACGGCCTCGACGGACTAGAAATCTTTCTGCAGTAGAGTATACACGTCGAGCGTTTCTGACATCGTCATCTTGACGAACATCTTCACGATCGACGCGTACTACTTTACAATCTACATCCATCAGTTTTGATATAGGTACACATCATCTATACATCCTTCACCTGGGACGTTATCCTCCGGCTTAACGTCGTCCTCCTCAACATCGTCGTCGGCCTCCTTTGGGCATTCGCTTACATCTTTATCGCTCGTATGAGGGGAAGGAGGGTCCTGTAACAACTGCTCCAACTCGCGTTGATGTCTGGAACTCCCAACCGATGGCCCTCTACTAAAGCGAAATGTCAAAGAACGACGACGATGGGTTGTTGCTGTTCCTCTGATGTACTCTGAGGTGGCTGGCTGGATCCTGCTCCAACATCTAAATGTAAGTCGACAGGTCCCTGCTCCTGAGCAAGTCCCCGTGCCCTCTTCCTCTCCTCAACAGTAGCTCGTCGAGTGGAGACCGTAGTGCGCTTGCTTCTACGGGGACCACCTTCTAGATCTGATATATGTAATAAAATTTTGAAAAATTAACAAAAACGACAATTACACTAAATCCACAAGTCGTAAAAATTATTTATTACTAAAAATTTACATTGAAAATATTGAACAACTTATTAGACCGCAAATCTATTAACATTATAATTTAATTAATTATAAATCTAA
>JAUEKU010216342.1:0-16358 GCA_032274805.1 Gypsophila paniculata | reverse complement strand
ATAAACCTGGTCTTTAATCGAATTTGAATCCATCGTAGCAAAGTAATTATGTTCTCAAATTGAACAATTTAATTAATAATTTATTAGCTTGGTTTTTTCCTAAATTAATAAGGATTAGGGTTAAAATTGTCAAAATAAAAAATTAGAAATAAAATTGATTCTAGGTCGAGTAAAATTATTTTATGAAGAGTAAATCCGTTTTTTTATACTTACTTTTTTCCTTTTTTTATACTTTCTCTTTTTTTTTTAATACTTTCTCCCTTAAGTTATAAAATCGCTCCAACATGTAAATCCGATTAAAATTTTTTTTGCAAAATATCCAAATTACCTCTATTTATAAACACACTTTTTCAAGGCAAAACTCCCAACCTCATTTATTTATTCCTACTCGCTGTATTCAAGTATTCAACCAAAAAAAAATTTCTTTATTAAAAAAAAAAACCCAAAACCTCTTTCTTTAATCACCAAAACTTCGTCTTCAACTGAGTGCATTTAGTTCATATTGCATGGCAAATATCGGCAATTTTTTAGGGTTTGCTTTTTGATAAAATAACTTAAGATTTCTTTCATCCAATCAAGGGCAGAACCAGATTTTTGACGTAACCTGAGCCACACTTTCAATGTATTTTTTTCGTTTAAATTCAATGGAAAGCTGACGTGATAGACTTGTTAAGACATAGGAAAGCTTAAAAATTTTTAGAAATAACATCACTACATTTCTTTATAAATAATATCACTAATTAGGTCCGTAACATTCGTTTTATGTTCGATTTTGAGATGAAAATTTTAACCACCAGATTTTGCATCTACGTTCTATTTTATAGAGTTTAGTATAAAAATAGTGATTGATCAATTTCGTTAACCCTGTTTTAAACCGCACTTCTTTTTTGCTAATCATTTATGGAGTACATATGATTTTGTACCCCTTCTCATAACTTTCTATCATCGTACCCACTTCTCTAGTTTTCATCGCCATTTGCCCATTTTTTTGGTTTTTGTAACCAACTGGCCATATTCATTATTCCGTACCCATTAAACTTTAAATGATCAAAATCTCATAATTGTCAAACACTTACTCGTAAAAATAGGGCAGAGCCTACTCTTCTTGGCAGATAATCTGCACACAATTGAAAAGGGATGCGAATAATGAAGACTTGATAGTAGCAATTCCACAACTTAAAACCAATGACCCAAAAACAATGGATTTCGTGGGTGTGAACTGAAGATTACTGATTTCTTTCCTTTGTCCAAAAAGATTGTACCAAGTGCTTCAACGGATCACCGTCTAATTTACAACTCATTAGCGCCTAGACGCCTATATCGACAATGCCGTAAATTCTAATGCTACGCCTCTTCTATTCTGAAGTTTTTTCTGTGCATTAAGGAGTTTGAGTAACATTGATCTCCAATTCTCGAGAACAAAGGAAAGGTCATTCATTTAATTGTTAGTCATTCACTGCAGAACTGCGCACTGCAAATAGCAGCAGTGTAGCTCGTTACTCGTCTTTGCAGCCTGATTAAGATGTCAAGAGTCTATTTGGCTTGAATAAGCGACAAGCATCTGGCAAAGGAATTCCGTCTTCAGGATTTTGACCTTTTCTCCACACCTTGAACTTGGAAGCATAGTTAGCAGACAGTTCTTTCCATTTCTGAAGCAGTGCCAATTGATAAGGACCCCTAACGTCTCCAACTGGACCAATGCAGTACCATTCTGCAGATTCGCTTTCGTCAGTCGTGTCTTTTGTACTCTTCACAGTCTTCAGGTTTATTCTCTTATTGTCATTGTCGTCATCATCACTACTTAAATCAATCGTCTTGCTAGCTCTAGAAAAGCCTATAAGAGAAGATAATCATTAAATCCTAGAACGGTCCACATGACTCTCATGTCGAAGACATATTGCTTTTAAGTAAACTTCTGTGCCAAATCTCAAAGGACACTTGAGAAATACACAGAAGTACATAAAGCACCAGTATAAATATTTACCCTTTATATTCACTTGAATGAGTTCTCTTGCTTCATGTTCCCTTGAGTTTTCATTTGCAGCAAAATCTGATGCATCATGTTTCCTCGAGTTTTCATTTGCAGCAAAATCTGATGCATCATGTTTCCTCGAGTTTTCATTTGCAGCAAATTCTGATGGAGTAACAGCACCATTTTCACTAGCATTTCCTGAAACGTACTTTCGGCATCAGCCTTACTGTTACATAAAGCCTTGCAAGCAGTTACAGTTACAGAAGAAACAGAGCTTCAAAGACCACGTAAGAGAGCACATTCAGAAGCCCTATGACATTTTTTCATGTTCAACAACACGCCAGTATAAACACATGGTTAACGACAAGATTTTGAGATGCCTACACTAGATTAAGATGAAAACACAATCAAAGCACAAATGCAGAAAGTACAAGATAAGAATCAATACCTCCTTTGCTTTCTTGAGTTCGATCCTCACTTCCACCAGAAATGGATGGAGTAACAGCTTCTTTATCACTGGTATCCCCTGAAAAGTATATTCACAAACAAAGATTTAGATAGTGGCAGGAATAAGGATACCTTACTCAGTGAACGAAGATTCAAACACAACCTCCAATGATTTCATGAGTTTGTTCCTTTATTTCAAATGTCCTCAAGTCCCTATTTCCAGTAGAAACTGATGAAGTAACAGCTTCTTCGTCACGGTCATCTCCTGAAAAGAATACTCCCAATCAATGATGTGGAGAATGGCATGAGCTCAAGAAGCTAAAGAGAGTAGGGAGCCTTTCTCAATCAAGGTATAGCGCGAGCTTATGTTGGGCCGCCAAAGTCAGCATTTCTTTCTTTGCTAAACTTAGCTACACAGAATTCACATTTTCGCCAAAAGTCTCATCTGATAAAAAATATGAAAACTCACCTGCAACCTCCCTTTCACTGGGATCTTCAGAAGAAGCATCGGGCATGAGTTTCGAACTTTCACTGCCGAGCTTCATATCTTCTGTTTCTGCTTCTGCACTCAGTTCTGGTATTACTTCTGGTATTTCATTAATTAGACGCAACTGTTCATGAGGGAGCAAAAGCAGATTTCTTCTCTCTGTTAACTCCATTAGTCTGATGAGGTATTAAGGTTAAACAATAGAGAGAATAGAATAGGGGCAAACGTATCAGACAGCATCTGATTCCGAGGCAATTACAATACACTCAACAGAGAACTTTTCCCCACCAATCCAGGAAACCAAAACTCGCTAATAACACAAAGAGATATCCACCACGTAGTAGACCCATAACTGCAAAGCCCTCCTGGTTTTGAACACGTTCATAGCACATTGCCGTAATATCAGTAACCAAATAATTGCTTTCTTCGAGCACCTCCTAGTATAAGTAACAGATTAAGGAAATATAGGGACTATATAGTATAGGAAACGTTTCAATCGTTGAAAGGCTGTTATACGCCTAGCAGCACTTACGGTGCATTTGAAAGAGCGGCGAGATAAGAATGCCCATATATCTAGGGAAGTCTTAGTACATCCTGCTGATCAATACATGTTCTAGACTAGAGATAGTGTAAGGCGAAGGAAAGGGTTTATCAAGCACCCTACCACAGACTAGCGTGACTTACAATCGCAACCATCATTATAAATTACTTAAGAGGGAATAGCTAAGTTCCTCCTTTCTACCAACAACGAAATTAGGAGAAACTAGGCCTTATAATTCGGCAGTAAGAGTGCTCCCCTAATATGAAAAAAAAAGCAAGTGAAAGAAAATGTGTTGTGTGGTATTATTGATTGCTTAGCCTGGCTAGAGAACTACCGAAGAGCGAACCATTGCTCGGGATTGGTAATTTGGGGAAATCTCCTCCACTAACTCGTATTTTCTACTCCGCATTACTTTGATTGGGTCTAGGGTTCGATCATGCGAAAGAGGGGATATTTGCTTAGCCCAAGCTAGTTTGCAGCAACTCTTTAACTGCGTCTTCAAATCTTGGGCAGGAGGTCAACAACCACAACCACCCTAAGATTTTGTCAGATGGACAGATGTTCTATACAAGAAACATGTGAGATCTTATCCTCATGGCAGATTGATAGAAGCCTATAAGCAAAGTCATACGCACAATCACAGTTATGCAAAAGTTGTATATGATACGAAGCAATGGCCTAGGATTCTCCGGCACATGTATATACATCAAGAATTGTCTAATGCTTGAACAGAATCTTGCCCTTCTCTTGGCTTCATACTCTGAGGTAAGGCCATGACCCCATACTGGAAACGAAAAGAAAGAGCAGACTGTGCGGCAAGAATAAAAAATCTATTCCAACATTGCTACAAGAATCTGGATCTTTCAACTGATATGAAAAGCTTAGACCACTCTATCGGCAAAAAAAATATATTGACGACAGAAACAGAAAGCAAACAGATGATTAATTCCAGAAAGGATACTTTCTTCTCTGCCCAGTCTCATTTGCATTGTCAATAGCATTCTTCAGCCACACAAGTTCCTTGGAAATCCACTGCACAACCCAAGTTTACAATTACACAAGAAGAATAGAGTTTCTATAGCAAACTAGAAGCCGTATGTTAAATCATATATATGAAGACCAAGTTTCTTTCTCCATTTTTTGATATTCACTACAAAGATAAGTAAAAGAGAAAGCTTCAACACATGCTTCATCAATTGACGCGATGAAAATAATATCCGCAAAAAGCAAACACCCAGCAGAACACATTATATTACGAGGGGTGTGTGTAAGCATACATAAATCTCAGAATTTAAAACAGACATAAATCGATGCAAGCTCATCGTTTTAGCTTTGTCAAAACAGTTTTCTTGTGTTTGAAGATGTACCAAAACACGAATTTAAGTCCTTTGCTAAGGAACTGGTGGTCAAGATGGTAAGCAATACCCCAAGTTCGTGGCTGAACATATTTCTACCAAAGGTGTTTTTAATTTATCCTAATAATGATTTGTTAGCAATGACTCCTAATCTTCATCTGCTTGTCCGATATCGTTTTAATTTATCCATAATCTGTTAGCAATGTTTCACGAGTATAAGAGCACGTACATGCTTAGTTATATCTCCATGCAACTTTTTGGCTTTCAGCTTGAGCTCCTCCTTGAAAGACAACAAAAAAAATATTAGAGCAAGATCAACAAGAACTTAAGGCGTATAGACTTTCAAAGTTGATAACCTGATGTATGTTATTAAGGTACCCCCAAAGTTAAGTTCCATAGAATTTTAGATGGAAATCAACATGAGACATAGTTTAACAGTAATACTTCTCATTGAATAATATACCATAAATGAATTAGCTTACTTACTTTAATCTCTTCCCTCCCCACCCATATTTAATCCCTTTGATCCCCTCGCATCTCATGTCACCCTCATCCTCAATCTCTCATGAAATCCTAACCAATAAATATAACATCAAAAGTTCAACACTGTCCACACCTTCCTCCACAAGCACGGCTTCGAATTTGTTTTTACACCATTCCCAAGCATATGACCCTTCCGGCCTCCCCGAGTCATTTTCACAATTTTGCCACCCCTCATCATACCCTTTCCAAATCCCCATCCCCATCCACACCCCTCCCCCTCACCCCAATTGTTTTCGTAACTCCTTCCATTCTCATTTCCCAGTACTCCCTCTTTTCTTCATAATTCATCCCCTCCATATCTCTCCATAAGACCAACTGAGGAGTTATCGGGTTTCACCTGTTCTGGGTCACTAACTCCAGAGAAATAGGCGGCGAACAGATTCTGTTCTGGTATGGATGAAACAATTCGTGGTTACACCACTGAGCTCCGGACCGTACAACCATGGAATCCAACCAGACCCCATAAATTCATCTCATAACTTGCGGTGAGATTTGTGAAAACTAACAAAAAAAAAGGTAGAAATTGAGAAATCCATCATCCAGAATGTTGATCGACTCCTAACAAACATCATAAGCCCACATTCAAAGATCTAAGTCATAAGAGAGGAGAACCAAACTATTTAACACAATACCAAGGTCAAAATTAATATCCTAAGCTATGTTGACATCCTAACACCTTTTTTTTTTAACTCTTCTATAGAGTGGCTATAGACATCACGTTTGTCGATGCACAAGTTGAAATCAAAGTAGCTTATTTATCATACAGCTAAAATCAAATATGAAGGGAATACTAGAATCTACATTCTGTCAAATATTAGATGATATTAAAAGGAAGCAAGTTTTAGGCATTAAAGTTTTAGTTCTGTCAGAAGGGCTAGATGTATTCATGTGTTCTTCATTTGACCTTCACATGAAATGATATATTGATCAAAAACTTAATTTTTCTTCCATAAAATATACATTGTCATACACAAGCAAATGAGCAATCCAAAAAGCAAAAGTAATCACTGCATGGTACTCACAACAGTAAGCTTTTTATGAGCTCCGTCTTTGATTTTCTGATTCAGATGATCACACTCCTCCTGGGTAAAGAAAACAAGATTAGTGCTACATATAATATAGGCCACTAGTACACAACAGCAGCATTATCAGCTCAAATCCCCTATGCGTAATTTACCTATGTGTTTAAAATACAGAAAGTTTCTTTGAGGATGACAAATTGTATTGACAACTAAGTCTACCAACTAACAAATTCAAAAGATAAGAAGTGCTGACGGTCTAGTGAGTCGCTTTGCTTTTCAAATATGTTCTCAAGCTTAAGAATATTGGGTATTAGCCGTCGGAAACAATGTTATGTGAAAAGCCACTAGTAGAGCTAGAAAATTACACTCTATAAGATGTTGAGAAATAAAAGCTAAGTTTAAAGTATATACGAGAAGCAGCAGCTACAACATCGGTAAGGGGTTTTGATGTGTGTAGCCTTCCCTCGTGTGAAAACACAAAGAGGATGTTTTTGGATGACCTACAATGAAAAGTGCGACGTCAAGAGGTTATGGATGAGAGATAGCACGGCACAGGAGATAATATTTTCTTGTTGAATTCTTGAATGTTAAAAAGAAAAGGAAAAAACAAAGAAAAAAAAGGAAAGAAAAGCCAACTAGTAAAATTATTTCATGAACAATACGATGTCCAAAGAGAATGTAAATGGACATTAGTGTAATGCAGTCTATGAAGAGGAGATTTTCTATACCTTGGTGAAATCGTTTTCTGAAAGCATATGAACACTAACATCCACAGGCATGCTCGAGACTTGGAGCAAAATCTCAACATCTGATTCTTTTGTGGGTGATTTCCTCATGCCTAAAGAGGAATCAAAACAAACATACCAGTTAACTGCCAGCTTGAGCAACACTTTAGTTGCACAAAAATGAAGCAAGAACTGGAGTTCTATAGCCACTCCATCAGAAAAGTTAAAAATGAAAATGGAAGAGCATTGTTTCTCGCAATACAATTGACAAGGTTCTTTTATATAGAAAGCATGGTATTGGTTTTTGGAAATAATTCTTTCTAGAGGACATCAGGCGATGTTAATACAAGGCACATTTGCAGATGATAAAGCATATATGTACCATACACAATTGTAAGTGTATAGCTTCAGTTCTACAAACTCTAATGTCTGAGAGTTTTATGAAGCTATGATTTCACAACAGTATTGAGTTGCAGATTTACTAGAGCAGCAAGTCTAACCTTCATATGCTTATGAAATGACATAATCAAAGATAAATAAGAAACAGCAATGTTTGTTCATACATGCCATAGGCTACACTACAGTAAGAACATTTTCTGAACATTTTGATAAAAAGAACAAAAAAAATTATAGGAATTGGGCTATAATGTGCACCGAATTACTAGGTTGATATTGGACCAATTTTTGTGTTCGCGATTTTACAGGTGGTATGAAAGCGAGGCAGTGGGTGGGCCAAACAGCCTGCCAATGAATGTGTATTATCCTCAATTTACTACCAAGTAACATTCAAAGATCGTTTAAGAGACTGAAGCTGATGTAAACTAAAAAGGCATTACAACATAGTGTTTTTTTTTTTTTTTTTTTTTGTTCATTTTATTTTATTTTTTTACATTGAAAAAATAAAAAGCAAAAGCGAACAAGGACATCAGCAACTAATGTAAGTTAGGTCGGACTTGCTTAGATCTCGTGTGAAAATGGAACGTGCAGACAATTTAAACCTTTTTCTTAGATAATGTTGAAATAGAAGTTATTATCGAAATGGGGTTGGAAAAAAAATATTTAGCAAACTGGGTCCACTGTCCACATAGGCATGGATTGAACTCCGGACTATTAAATAAACACACCTCTATAGCGTCCCATACTGAAGGATCTTTGGAAATTATTTCCTTTAATGAATTTTTATCATGTGCCCAAACCAAATTAATATTCGAGATAGTTATTGTTGTGGCTTGCTTAAATATTCAAGATTGTGAATACGACTAGTAGCTCATAACCTTGTAAGTCACATCCAAAATAGTCATACAATTAAGCTAAAAATGCATGTATTACGTTGTACGATGCTTACCAGTGACTTGGACAAGCTGATGCGAATAACGTTGCATATAATCATGTGGGTCTGATTTGACCCTCATAAAGCTCCCTATAACTTTATCTCCAAAGGTCTCAAGTTGTTTGAGTAGCTCTTCAACTAAGCTCCTTCTTAAGAATGCAAGCTTAATATTTTCTGAAACGATGGATGCCATGCAGCCTTTTGCAATCACTTTCTGTTTAATTTTACCTTCATCACCACACCATTTTCTCTTCTTCGAACATGATTTTATTGTTCTCTCTTCTGTTTGTTCCGAAGTGTACCCAATATCGTCCTCCGATGCTTCATGATTGTTAGCATAATGCTCCTCTAGGAGGTTATAAACTTTATGTTTATTCACCACTTTTCTCCCCAAAATAGAAGAAAGCCTTTGATCACAGACAATCATTTTCTTGCGCTGTGGATGTAAAAGCTTCTTTTCATCAATATATTTGGTAACAGTGGCAAGTACATCATAAGGTGATAATTCCACGCTTGTATCAATGTTGAGAGACGCAAGAAAATCAATAAGTGCTTTTGAACCCCACCCCAAAAATTCTTTTTTGCTCAAATTCCGCTTCTTTGGCTGCATCTTCAACTTTTCTTGCTTCTTCAATGCATTTGACTTTCTTTTTTTCTCTTTTCGAGAAGGGACATAATCCTCTATAGCCTCCCATTCCCAGTCCTCATAATTAGTCAGATTCAACATGTGTAAGTCATCTGTTGCGATGTCATCTGCATTATCGACTAATTTTGAGTTCTTTCCCTTCTGCAAAGAAGCATTCGCTTTCTGGAGATGTTGTAGGTTTAGGCCTTCATTTTTCTTGATAATTTCCCAGTAATCCATAAAGAGAAATTCATATGTCTCTCTTTCAGTAAAATCTACCTTCCTCTGCAAAACAAACAGAAGAGAAAACCCCCCAAATATGTATCAGCAAAAACTTGAAATTTCAAATATTTTTCCAATCAAGTGAAACAACAAAAATATAACACAAGGGGATACAATCTCTCAGAGTGAACATGCATGGAAGAGGAACTCTGAAAACTAGCCAGGATACATGATCGGTTCTCTACATATCAGCAACCAAAGAAGATACTGTCCAGCCTTTTTACTTGTTAAGTGATTTGATTTTCGTCAGAAGTTGACTGGAAACACAAAGTCGTTCTGTTATTTCAGTTATATTATTTAATTGCAATATCTGTGAAATCAGTCATATTTGTCTATTACAGAGTATTCCGTATTAATTTACATATCAAACTATCAATCCAGGATTGGCCGTATTAGTCATATTTGTATCAGTCAAATATTGTCGTATGAGTCAAATATACCAAAACAATGACTATTTTTGAAAGATCCTTTACATCAGAAAATAACGCCATGGCAAGCTGAAATTTCCATGAGTTAATATGAAATATTTTGGCTGAAGCCTATGGATTCAGAACACTACAGTATCCAAGTGCCAATGACACCTGCTTATGGCAGGTAGGGAGTCATGTCAACTTTTGACCACAAAGATAATTGTTTTCAGATGACCCGTAATGAAAGTTGTGAAAAACAATGCTACTAGAACCACAGACAATTTGTGAGTAACTTGGATATATCCTATTGTACTTATAAAGCAAAATACAGATACAATAAGCCAGGGTAAACTTAGGCAATTGCTTCATACCCCGTCAAAGTCTATGTTCCTCTTCTCCTCCCACAGCAAAGCAAGGTGTAGACAGTTATTGCAAAATCCTTTAATGCCTCGGACAACAATGAATTCTGCATCAGGTAGACACTGCCCACAAATGGCATTTGGACAACAAAAACAGTGGAACTTTGCAGCCTTCTTGCAAATAAAACAAGAATGCCAATCTGAAAAATATATATATATATATATAAATCAATAATATGAATTGACTGAATCTCAAAGATTAGGTCTGTAGACAATAGTCCCACCAAGTTATAAAATTGAACAAACAATTTCATTTGGGAAAGCACAAATTTCTCCCTGATTCGAGGAACCTTTACAGTTTGACATATGGCCATTTAAAGCATAGCATTAACGAAAGCTAATTGTTGGATAAATGTTCTTTAATGAATGGAAATTTTCTAACCGCATCTCCAGCTCTCTTCACTGTTTAGAAATGAGTCATCTTTTCCTACGCACTTGGGATGATAAGCTTTGAGGCATTCCCTGAGAACAGAAATAGCAGACGATATTTTATGACAGACTGCTCATTACAGAGACGACGTTAGAAGCAAACAATTAGGAAGCACAACAATACATGGCCAGAAGTCTGCAGAGGAGAAACAAAGCAAAAATAGAGAATATATGCATATAACGCATTAAATCTTTAGCCCTGTAAATTGCTGACAAGTAGCACAGAAACAAATAACGCGAGCAACTTTTTCTCATGCTTCATCTATCCAAGTCCAAGTGCCACACAAATTCAACATCCACACATGAACAGTGGACCCGGGGCACTTGGACTGAAAACCGAGAAATTAATATTCTAAAATAGAACTATTCTTGCCGGCAGCGTGATTAAAAGGATTTCTATTTCTCTAACACATCAGTTGCGACAAAGGGGTCCTTTTATTTAATTCATCCTGATGGACAACTTTACATGGTAAGTGCAAATCTTTTTAAGACTTAGTATAACTGATATGTTAACAGAAACATTAACCTAACATGGTAGGCCCTGATCATAGTGAAACAGTCTTATAAAAATTGAAACTGAACTTTGTTTCACCATACATTTTGTCCAACTACTCTCAAATGAAAGCCTATAAAACACGTTGTCGTAGAAGTATCTTGTTCCCTTCTCGCAGGCCTCACACAAATCAATCTCACGACGAGGCATAAAACGTTACATACATGAAAATACTCATATCAAAAAGTTTGAGTCACTTTCCATAATGTTTCCAGTTAGAACACCATACAATTACACCAAACCGTTTTTCAATTCATTAATCATCGTTATCATGCTAAGGCATAAAAAATGAATCCTTCATGCAAATACACAATGCATTCATTAGGCACATTCCATGACGCAGATATAAAAACGAAATAGTTAGCAAATTCGAGGAGAATTAGAAGATTAACAATATGAAAATTGAGAGTAAAATAATCATACTTGTGATCGCAAAGAAGGAGAATGCCACCTTCTTTGCACACGAAACACCAATCCTCAGCTATCTCTTCCTTCTTCTTTCTCGCCATTTTCTCCCTTCTCTTCGTCATAGGCGGTTATACCCTAATCCAAGTAACTCCATGGCTTCAAAATTACTCTTTAAACAAAATGTACCAAATAACATATGATTATAGTAAAAATAATTACAAATACTAAAAAAAAATGATAAGACAAAATAAACGATCCCAAACCGGGATCCTAAGCCAAGCTTTAGCTCAAATATGGCCAGGCTCGACTCAGACTTTAGTTTAGGATCATTTTGGCGGAGCTCGAGCTAAGCTTTGACCGATTTGAGGGCTCGTCGAAACGGCTATGATCATTTACAGCCTTATCTATAAATAAAGAGCAAGAGTCTCAAAGAAAAAGAGTAATCTTGTGGGTTTAGGTGTACAATAATGTAGAGCATCAGTTGTATTCAACTATTCATAAATATGAACTCACGCAACATTGATTTTGCCTTATATTAAGAGTAGCCTGAGAAATAACTGAACAAAAAACATTAAAGGCAATACTTTAGAAACAAAATACGCAATGCTAGAAGGATCATGTGGTTAGTCAATAAGTCATAAATTTGTGACTCGTTTAGTTCACAAAATGGTAACTAGACTTTATCATTACTAAGAATTGTGCATGGTACCTAAATGAAGTATTCTGCATATGTCGATCTAATTTTAAAGGTTGCTTGTAGAACCAAAGTGGTTACCAATCAGATGGCGTGAAGGTTCATGTGATTTGTAAAAAGATTAAAAATAATAAGTTCAACAAATAGAATTATTAACAAATATTTGAGAAACTTGATAACAGTTCTACATTATCTTAGTCCATAAATAAAAAAGGAGTGAATAGTCATGGCTAAATCTGATTAGTAGTTGGATATCATCATAATCATCCTATTTCATCTGTTAAGTAGTTTGATATCATCATAACTATTCATCCTATTTCATCTGTTAAGTAGTTCGATATCATCATAAGACCAACCTACTCCATCCTTGCAGATGAAAAAGGATAGTGAAAGCAATTGGCTTCCAAACCACCTTGAAAACGTTTGACAATTATGTCCAGCATTCCAACAATAGCCATAGAGTGGAAACGTATAGTTTAGGTTTCTTGATCAAGTCTTGATGCCATACTTTTCACTCCATATTAGATTTTTACATCAAAATGACGGTTTCGAGTTTCAATTGGTCTTTCTTACTTGCGATAATGTTTTAAGATTTTATTTATGGTGAGATTTTGTTTTTTCGTTTGCCTACTCTACTTGCTAATAATAAGGCTATAATGTTTTTTTGTTGGATTATTTTTCATTGCTTGTCCATTTATAAGTTTTTTCTTTCATGTTAATTTCATGTTAGCATACCGCACGTTAAAACAAATAATAATAAAACTAAATTCTAATTGTCAAAATTTTCGTCCAGAACCCAAAACGAACCCCCATTGACAAAATTCCAAATACTCCACCAAATGTTTCTCTCTTAAAATATGGATGCCTAACAACTACCTCCATTGTCGTCATCAAAACTCGAAATAAGGACAATGTAAATTTGGAGCTACAAAATTGCTTAGAAAGCTTGCATGATAGCCGACTAATGTAGGTTAAACCGTTAAACCCCGATTTTTACAATAAATAAATCCTACATTTTCCATCTTCCCATCTTATTTTATTCATCGATTTTCCCAATATTACACATTCAATTATTTTGCTTCGCAAGTAGTAATTTGTTTAATTAATTTACATGACTGCAAGTGTAATTTTGAGCACATTTTCAATAATCTACTTCCATTATGCTTTCTTGCCTATAACCGCGACATCAATGTCATCTCGCCCGGCAAATTTAGGAATTCCACTAGCACCAAGAATTACTTCTTCCGGTGCCTTCCATTCACATTCACGCGAACTTAAGTTCAAACCCTTAAACCCCAACTAGTAACACATATCCGTACAATCCAACAGATATATAAACATAATTCTAGGGAACAATTCTCCTATGGAACCGTTGTAAGCGTGCGACTGAAATGTGACTGTTATTTCGATCACTTTTTGGTTAATTGTTATCACATCTCAGTCATAAATAACATGTCGCGCATATACAACGGACCCACAGTAAAAGTTGTAGATTCTAGGACGTGTTCCCAAATTCCAATAATCACCTAAATAATACTCTGACCGTCTTTCACTCATAAAATGTACAGTAGGTAACCTGTAAGACCGTCCCACATCGTGAGACCTATTGTTTTTCAAGCAAAACAAAAAAAAAAAAAAAAACTAACCACTAACTACCTCCTTACGTGAGACCGTCTCACCCTAGAATTCGTGTAAAATGTAAGGCCGTTAATAAATGAGAACATACAAACCAGTAGTTAGACATAAAAAGAAGATGTTCATCCACAATTCACTGTGATAGACCGTCTCACCCTAGAATTTGTGTAAAATGTAAGGCCGTTAATAAATGAGGAACATACAAACCAGTAGTTAGACATAAAAAGAAGATGTTCATCCACAATTCTCTGACAGACCGTCTCACCCTAGAATTTGTGTAAAATGTAAGGCCGTTGATAAATGAGGAACATAGAAACCAGTAGTTAGACATAAAAAGAAGATGTCCGTCCACAATTCATTGTGATAGACCGTGTTTTTATCAGACATTGTGTTATAATTCAAAATTCGACGACGTAAAATAACAGAAACTAAACGTAATAAATGATGATAATAAATTTTTACGATATCGAAAGCGAAAAAACTATAAAATAATACCGAAGGTTGACGAGAAAGATGGCGCGGTGGCGACGACGAACGCAATGCTTGACCGCGGTCGCCTGAGACGGAGAAAGGCGGTTACGGTGATCAAGAGGAGGGTCTTGACTGGTTGAGTGTGTCGACTCCAAAAAGTAACCGTTTAGGTCTTTTTATATGGGGAAATTATATGCTCGTCTGTTTGATTTTTGGGATTTGGGCGTGGGTACACAAGATCGTATATTAATTTAGTAGGTCTTTTTGAGAGCTCATGTTATATCGTGAGACGTATTTTTTTTCGTCTTTTTTTCGCATTTGATATTGGCTCAAAAATTAAGAAAGTAGATTATGTGGATGAGATTGGTGGAAAAATGAAAGGTAAAGTATAAAGTATATTGTGTGGATGAGAATGATGCAAAATTGACAAAAATAGAAACGAGAATAAATCGCTGAAATATTTTTTTTTTAGGAAATGGAAAGAAATGAGTAAAATGAAGAGAGTACTATTTTTTAAAAAAAAAAAAAAAGAAAGTCAATCATCCAAGTAATTATGTTTTTGTGTATCTCACCCGAGAATTTGTGAAATTCATTTTAATAACTCGATGACAAACTTACGTACAATTCGCGGATAACGAAAAATATGTCATGAAATGACTTGCGTCTCACGTCAATTATAAGTGTGGAGCTCAAAACAACTTTATTGGAAACACCAACTTATCATCTCATTGTAGACCTTTTTTTTTCCGTATGTTTTAAGTGAAATATGATATGAATTTCGTTTTAAATCAATCGTCTTTACGATAATTTTTTCCCTTTTCTCTTTATTTTCTTTGTTTGTCTCGAATACGCTGTCACTTCAATTCCTCCACTTCATATAAGAGTTCTTATAAAAAGTATCTAAATTCGAAAAGAGGGGAAGTTAACACAATTCTTTTCACAATTCAATTAGTGGGAAGCTCTCGAAACCAAACAAGACTATCGCCAGAAGCGACGAAGAGGGGCTGGGGAAGTCGCTTTTAACCACTCAGCCACTCTCCCCTTCCCGAGTCGAGGCCCTCCTCAATGGTTTCTAAGAAGAAAGCGATGTGTTCGTTGAATCAATCATGTAAAGATATATCAAACTTATTTGTAGTCTCCCCAATCTTAATAATAAACAAATAACATTGAATATATTTATACTCCCTCCGTCTCATTCAGTTGTTAACATTTACTTTTTGAACAAAAAATAAGGTTAGTGACCAAAAGTCCAATTTACCCTTTATATTACCACATTTTTTATTGTTGAAGGTAGGAGAGAGACTATGTGATGGTGAGGTTAAAAGAGTTGTAAAGTGAGTGAAAGTAATGGTATATTAGTATTTTATTCACATAAAAGTTACCAAAAATAAAAACGTTAACAATTGACCCGTACACCCCAATAAATAAAGTGTTAACAATTCACTGGGACAGCGGGAGTAATTCTTATCAAATGATTTCTCTTCTCAACTAAAGATCTTGCATCATGGTTGTAAATCTCATTTAATATAAAAAAAAAATCTATCTTTGGCCGACCGGCCTTCCTCCGTCAAGGTTCTTGTCTCAGACGAGATTTGGCAACCTATTCCAATTGACATGTTATTTTTCTAATTTCTTTTAATTTTTTTATACCAACGGAAAAGTCCGTATTTGAGTTTTAGCCAAACTGACGGACTGTCCTCCTCAAAGAAACGGCCTCGGGTCAAATCAACTAGGTCGGGCCGTCTTCCCAACACGCAAGTCTTGGAAAAAACGCTCTTTCGCAGTAATAAATAATAATAAATCTCCTTAGGATGAGTATATCCGTTTTAAGCTTTAAACAAGTCAAATATTAATGTATTATCTTATTTGTACATACTAGTTTTGGTACCCGGTCACGCCCGGGCCACCAATGCATATCTAAAAAATATTATTAATTATAATTAAATTATATGGAATACATGATATATAACGTATTATAATTAAATTGTACAAAATAATAATTTATAAATA